>CM077175.1:321000-339657 GCA_039654105.1 Coreius guichenoti | reverse complement strand
AAGAGGGCATCCTGAACAACATCACCGCCGACCCCAAGATCGTGAGTCACATGACCACACACACACACACTTCACTCTCACATGATCGCATGTGACTCGCCCTGGCAGATGTTTAATGATTTCTGTTTCCCAGGTCACTCAGCTGCTGTATGGTTTTGTGATTCAGAAGAATAACAGCTGGTTTCGGTCCCTGCTTCCTCCTGAAGTAACGAAAAAAGGAGACAACAGCATTTTAAGTGAGTCCTCCGGTTTATACTGCACACACAAACACACTGCATATGGGTCGTCAGTGTGTCCAAGCTGCCAGAACAAACCGTACCAGCGTCATGTGTGTTGTAAATCTTCAGCTGGTGAAATGGCAGAGCATATATTCGTCTCGTCTGTTGTTTTTAGGTTCTGGTCCTCCTCAGTTCTACATCGGTCTGGGTCCGCGCATCCACGGCCCCGTGCACAGCGTGACACGCTTCGTCCAGTACATCATGGCTAACCTGACGGGAGCCGTCACCAACCTCACCGAGACCCAGTGCCAGAAGCCCGGCGACGTCAGCACGGAGAACAAAGACGTAAGCATCGCTGTGCATCAGACAGGAGTGTGTGATCATATAATTACGCTTAAAAACGTAAAACATTTTCAGTCAATTATGTTAAAACTTGAAAAATGGTCAGTTATTATCATCTAAATTATGTAATTGTTCAATTATTTATAATGTTAAAAACTTAAAAATGTTCAATTATTGTCATCTAACCAATTATATATTTTTTCAATTATAAGTAATGTTGAAAACTTAAAAAAAATTGTCAGTTATTTTCATCTAAATAATTATATAACTATGTTCATCAATATATATAATGTTAAAAAATGTAAAATTGTTCAATTATTGTCATCTGAATAATTGTGTTTGAAAATACAAAATAAGAATAATTTTAGCTGCAGTGAAGGTGGACAGATTAAACCTGAAGAAAGTCCTGTATTCCCAGAATGCCCAGCGCTCATGTTTTCTGTGTGTGTTCTCTCTCAGTTGTTCTCATATTTCTGGGTGTCGGGTCCGTCGGCGGTCAACAGCAGCGCGGGGCCGTTCTGCGTGAGGGCGTCTGTGCGTCTGTCCAAAGCCGTCTCTCCTGCCTTCGAGCGGCTGGAGTACGGCTCCCGGGATTATTCCACATGGACCGAGTCTCGCTGGAAGAGCATCCGAGCGCGCATCTTCCTGGTGGCCAGCCGAGAACTCGAGGTAATCGCCATCATCACATCACAGTCGCCATCACATCTGTCTGATGTGATTCGCTTTCATGTGATTTATCACACACGTGTGTGTTTCTGTTTGTTTCTGGCAGATGTTAACACTGGGGGTGGGCGTGGCCGTTCTGCTGCTGTCTGTATTGGTGACGTACTTCATCAGCTCAAAGGCGGAGCTTTTGTTTAGCTCCGCCCGTGAGACGCCCACGACGACCTACTGAACGAGTCTCCAGCCATCCATTCATTCCCTTCAGCACAGAAACACACTTCAGTTCAAGAGTAATTTATTCTAACCTGACGGGATTGTGCCGCACTGGTTTTAGCTGGGCTGAACTGCTCTGGTCTCCTGGAAAGTTGTTCATATTCTTTTTGTCATCTTTTTTATAATTCCAGATGTTTTTTCTGATTATGACATGGACGGGCACAAAAAAAGCTGATTTTAAGTGTTTAAAGTTGAGAATAATTGAGTGAGTGAATGTTAATTTGATGTGTGTGCGCGTGTGTGTGTGTGTGTGTGTGTTGACATGAATGCAGTGAGTTTGTGCAATAGCTTACTGAGTTTAGTTCAGACTTCATTATTGATGTGGATCTTTTTACTTGGGAATGTAAACCTGTCCGTTCAGGACGTGCGATTATTCGTTGACGACTGTAACGACACAATTAAACCCCAAACACAGACTGTCCGCGATCAAACGCTCACGTTTCCACTGGAGACCCGGAGCCTCGTAAAACCAAATTAACACTGATATGCATCGTTTGTTTGTTGACTTTAATTGAATGAAAGCTGATTGATTAATGATGTCATTATTTTTCTCTAAGAAACTGATGCCTTGAGAACCTGAATAAACATGACTTTCTTTTCCAAAGTTTCACTGTGCTTTGATGGCTTACAGTATGAAGTTATCATTATTGGAATAAACATGTTCATCAACATAAAATAAAATCAAACAGATTCAATGAAAAAAAGCAAACAAATTGATTCTTATGAAAAAAAAAGCATAGTTTCAAACAAAACTATTTCCCTGTATAAAATATATATACACCGATCAGGCGTAACATTATGACCTAATAAAATCATTTGATCCATTAAAATCCTAATATTGTGTTGGCCCCCCTTTTGCTGCCAAAACCTCCATGGATCGGACTTGTTTGTTCAGCACATCCCACAGATGCTCGATTGAATTGAGATCTGGGGAATCTGGAGGCCAAGTCAACACCTCAAACTCGTTGTTGTGCTCCTCAAACCATTCCTGAACCATTTTTGCTTTGTGGCAGGAGCATTATCCTGCTGAAAGAGCCACAGCCACCAGGGAATACCATTTCCATGAAAGGGTGTACATGGTCTGCAACAATGCTTAGGTAGGTGGTACGTGTCAAAGTAACATCCACATGGATGGCAGGACCCAAGGTTTCCCAGCAGAACATTGCCCAAAGCATCACACTGCCTCCGCCGGCTTGCCTTCTTCCCATAGTGCATCCTGGTGCCATGTGTTCCCCAGGTAAGCCACGCACACGCACCCGGCCATCCACGTGATGTAAAAGAAAACGTCATACCTTTCTATCAGAACCAGCATTAACTTCTTGAGCAATTTGAGCTCCAGTAGCTCGTCTGTTTGATCGGACCACACGGGCCAGCCTTCGCTCCCCACGTGCATCAATGAGCCTTGGCCGCCCATGACCCTGTCGCCGGTTCACCACTGTTTCTTCCTTGGAGCACTTTTGATAGATACTGACCACTGCAGACCGGGAACACCCCACAAGAGCTGCAGTTTTGGAGATGCTCTGACCCAGTCGTCTAGCCATCACAATTTGGCCCTTGTCAAACTCACTCAAATCCTTACGCTTGCCCATTTTTCCTGCTTCTAACACATCAACTTTGAGGACAAAATGTTCACTTGCTGCCTAATATATCCCACCCACTAACAGGAGCCGTGATGAAGAGATCATCAGTGTTATTCACTTCACCTGTCATAATGTTATGCCTGATCAGTGTATATATATGTAATTATAAAAGTTATTTATTGTTTTCTGAAAAAGTCAACTGCTCATTACAAAGTGAATTTCAATATATTATTAAAAAAATTATGAATATGACATTTCTTATTTTTATTACTGGAATATGACCAAGACATTTCTTGACAATTTTGTGAAATTCACTCAAACATGAATAATTTTTTTTTTCGTCTGTTGGCTTGATACATAATTAATGTAGTTGCGGCCGATATGAGTGTCACGAACAGTAGCAGAATGACTTTATCTTCTTGTCTTTGTTGGAGTGACTAGTGCTGGTGTTTTATTGTGATTTAGCAGAAGACACATCAGTGTTTAATGTCCTCTATGCAACTTGGATTTGAAGGATTGATCTTCTATTAGACTGGCTGAGAAGTGTGGGACCCCTGAAATCTCTCAGATAATGGGGCATTTTATGTGTGAAATTCCCAAACATCAACAATTGTGCACAATAAGATGTGTATGAAGAATGTAAATATGGTCTGTTTTGATTTCATGATGACATGCATGAAGTGTCACTCATAAACACTGCCAGCAGAGTGTAGTGTGGATCCGTCTTAACCCGAGAGAAACATTATATCTCATACTGTATTCAGTACAGTGATCTGATGGATCATTTATTGTGTTCATGTGATTAATGTAACAATATCAGTGAGACACTGTAAATCCTTGAATTATGGGTAATTATTGTTTTTTATTACTTCATTAAGAGATCAGGGGCCTCATTTATAAAATGTTGCGTAGAAACCGTCCCACATTTGATCTTACGATCATTTCACAAACGTGCATACGCCTCTCTTCGAAATGAGACATTTATTAATCACAAATGATTGTGCGCAGCTCAATGGTTTTAGATTAATGTCATAACATAAAAAAGAGCACCAGTCAAAGTCCACATGAGTTCTTTCCAGAAGTTCACAACGAAATAACCAGAAAAGCATTGTTTCCCAAAAGCATCGTACGCTTAAGTTGATCGTAAAACAATTGCCACTAATGGTGTCTATGATCAATTTAGGCTTTCGATGCTTTTGGGAAACGCGTATTCGGCCCGCGTCCACTGCTGGCGTCGGGACATTAATTGAGCTCTTAGATTAAATGTGTTTCCTGAGTATTGTAGCATGGCTTATTTTGCAAACAGCATGACTCTTGTCGATCTTAGTGGTTTCTTTATAGTGGAAGCAAAACTATTCTCCCCGTCACAGTTCGGGAGCTGAGATAACACAAAGCCACTGACACGAAACTTGGATGTAAACAAATAAATGTCGATACAGTGTTATTGAGAATTGATACAGTATCACCAAACATAATATTGTGATATTCACATATCATTTTCTTACACCCCTAGCGTGCACATTTAGAATGCCTGGGGTTCAGGACCAAGAGTTTGCTGTCTCCCAGCCAAACAATATCATTCCTGGGCGCAGTTTTCAATTCGGCCCAGATGCAGGTCTTGCTTTCGCCGAACACTCTCTGAAAATTCAGCGGCTTGCTGCATCATTCAAGATCGGGGTCTTAAGGTGATGATACACAGGGCAACTTTTTAAACAATGTTGTAGAAATTTGTTGCACATTCTCAATGGGAAAGTGCCCAAGCAACATCACTCGGCAACATTGCTCAAAAAAGTAACCCCGTGAATCATCACCTTCCCCTCAAGACATTTCAGAGCCTGATAGGCCAAATGGCAGAAGCCTCCTCAGTAGTGCCACTGGGCCTGCTACATATGCAGCCCCTTCAGTACTGGCTGAAAGCCCGCGCCCCGTCCCACGCTTGGTCTGGGATGCCTCAATCTTTGGGTGACCCACGGCTGTGTCAGGGCCTTGGCCCCATGGAAAGCACCCCATCTGTACCGGTTGTAAGTAGTCACGATGAATGCCTCCAACTCGGCCCTGTGCGACGGCAGGTGGGCATTCGGCTCCTGGTCGAGCCCCGAGTGGCGCTGGCACATCAGCTGCCTAGCTGCCTAGTTTTTTTGGCACTCAAGGCCTTTCTGCCAGATCTGAAGGGGGACCATGTACTGGTCCATTCGGACAAACATGATTGTGGTAGCCTACATAAACCACCAAGGGGGGCTCAGGCTCTGTACAAGCTGGCGAGGCGCCTCCTCCTGTGGGCACAGCACAACCTCCGTTCGGTAAAGGCAGTGCACGTGCCGGGCAGACCGAATCAGGGAGTGGACATGCCTGGAATCAGGAGAATGGAGACTCCACCCTCAGACGGTTCAGATCATCTGGAGTATCTTCGGGTGAGCAGAAGTCGACCTCTTCACCTCAGAAGAGAACTCTCACTGCCCAATATTCTTTTCAAGGGAGAAGGAAGTGCCAGCCCACGAGTGGCCCAGCTTGCGTCTGTATGCCTTTCCCCTGGCAGCTCTGCTCCCTCAGGTCATCAGACGAATCAGCGAGGACAGCCGCTCGGTCCTTCTAGTAGCCCCACTCTGGCAGAACCAGTCATGGTTCCCTGAGATGGTGCAGCTGCTGGCCCATTCCACTGAGGAGGAACCTCCTTTCCCAGTCAGAAGGGATGATTTGGCTCCAGTTGTGGAGCCTCCATCTATTGCCCCTCGACGGGAGTCTTTGTGTCTTCCTCAGGGTGTCATGAACACTATTTCAGAGACCAGAGCGCCTTCTACTAGGCGTCTTTATGCCCTCAATTGGTCTGTCTTTTCCGACTGATGTGCAGTCCAGAATGTAGACCCTTTATCTTGTGACGTTGCGTCATCTTGTCCTTCCTGCAGGAGCTGCGGTATGAAGGGCGTACCCCATCCGCGCTCAAGGTATATGTGGCGGATATCGCGGCATACCACGCCCATTTCGGCACCCAATCTGTAGGAAGGAACGACTTAATAGTGAAGTTCCTTAGGGGGCGCTAGAAGGCCGAATCCACCTCGCCCCCGCACGGGTTTTAACCTGGGACCTGTCCACAATCCTCAGGGCACTCTGAGGCCCTCCATTCGAGCCGCTACAGATAGCAGACCCCTTTCGCTTAAGACCACCCTTCTGCTGGCTTTAGCATCGGTCAAGCGAGTTGGCAACCTGTAGGTGCTCCGGGTGAGCACATCCTGCCTTGAGTTTGGGCCAAACGTCTGTAAGGTCGAGGCATGTGCCAAAGGTGCTCCGAGCACAGGTCATAACTCTCTCTGCTCTCCCCGTTTCAGAGGATGAGCAGTGCTTACACCTACTCTTAATATCTTCAGTCATTTCTCTTCTCCAGTAAATGTGTCGATGTAAGAATGTTTAGATGTTTGTGCTGGAAAACGAGACAGAAACACTGAGGAAGAGCATGACTTTCTGCAGTGTTGGAGAGAAATATGAGATCCAGCTGAAGTCAGACGCTCTTTTCCAGTCTCTCGTCTTAAATGTTCCTCTGAGAAACAGGAAGGAGTCGTGCTTTGGTCTTTACTGGTGCATGAGGCAAAGAAAAGAAGAAGAAAAAAGGACGCTGTTGTGAAATGTGTGTGTGTGTTTTGGTGTCTCTGAACGGACACTTAATTTCAGCCCACAGCTTCCTGTGAAGTGACACTTGTGTCTGTGTCACAGTTGCTCTTCCTCTTCACACTTCTCTTCTGTTCGTCAGAGGAAAGATGCTGTCGCTGGACTTCTGTCTGATTCTTCTGCTCAACGCTGGGCAAGTTGGTAAGATCATCATCAAATCCACACAAAACTCCGGACCGACACGTCTGATGTTCCTCTGGAGAAATTATAAATATTACTTTAGGAAAAAGCAAATTAAAAGACTCTTTTTGCTCCCCATTAAACAAATAACTAGCTACTGTCCGTTACGGAATCATGTTGCAATAGTGGTTGAATTAATTTAAACTGTAGGTATATTTTGTGTTACTTTGACTGAACTGGATTCCCTTTATTGGGTAAAAAATGTTTTTAAATAATTGCTGTAAACATCTAAACATTATAAAACAATTTTGATATATTGAAAATATTTAAACATTATAATACATTGTTTTAAACATTAAAAATAATACATTTTAATAAATGTTTTGTATAATTTTAATATTAATAGCTTTCCTGTGTTCTGTCAGCCGCACAGCAGGAGAATGGAAACGTGTGTTACATCCTGGACGGGATTCTGATCGCCTACGGCGTCGTCCTGACCGTCCTTTACTGCAGATTAAAGGTGACGCTTCGGCACAACGTTTACACACGTCTTCTGCATTAACGATATGTGGTGTTTACACACACTGCTCTTCCTCGGTGTTTCTGTCTGGTTTTCCAGCACAAACATCTAATCGTTCATAAATCAAGACACATTTACTGGAGAAGATATTAAGACAAAGTGTGTTTGTGTTTAATACAAGAATAAATCATATTGTTTTTGCTTTGAGTTATGTTTATTTTTCTGACTCTATATGTTATTTTAATCATAAACTCACTTCATTTTGATATGTTTATGTTTGTTTTGGCAGTGTATTAATATTTATCTAATTGCAGTTTTTGTGTCTATAAAGGAATTAATTATTAATCCATTCATCTGTTGACTTCTACATTAATTAGATTTACAAAAATTAAAATTTTCAATAATATTTGCCTAAATTGAACCCTTTAATTAGATTCACCCAGAAATAAAAACATTATTTTCTTGCGTTTAGTAGTTCCTTGAATCATATTAATATAGTTAATTATATTCATTTGTATATTTTTATAAACCTTTTTTGTTTAAATGAATGATATTCCCATTAATGGTAAAAGTTAATTTTTCTATATTTAGCATATAAAGTTTAGTTAAACATAACTTACAAATACTGAATATACACAATCAGATCCGCTCATCTGTATCTTCCCTTTAATCATAAATTACCCATCATAACCATATCGTTTCTGCTCAAAACCACAGACGTGAAACATCAAAAAGCTTGTGTGTTATGTAAAATGTGTTTTTTTTAATGAGCATCTCTACCATTTTATATCTTATAAAAATAAAATACCAACTTTCAGACACGCCAACATTCAAAGATAAACTTTCCTACAGACGAATGCAGTGAGCACAGTCTGAGCTCAGCCTCGCTGATTATTATCCCACATCTGAATGAAATGATCTCGACTGTCCGTCTGAATGTGTGTGTGATGTTTGCTGTTGTTCTTGTGTTCACAGATGTGCTCGTCTCACGGCAGTTTCTCAGAGGTGTGTGTTCATTCTGTGGTCGCTCAGTTTCTGCTGATTCTAGTAACAATTCTGTTTTCTTCTTCCGCTGACCACAGAGAGCTATTAAAAACACACACACACACACACACACACACACACACACACACATAAAAAAACACACACACACACACACACACACATAAAAAAACACACACACACTCTCTCTCACACACACACACAAACACACACACACACACACACACACACAAACACACACACACACACACACTCACTCTCTCACACACACACACACACACACACTCACTCTCTCTCACACACACAAACACACACACACACACACTCTCACACACACAAACACACACACTCACTCTCTCACACACACACACACACTCACTCTCTCTCACACACACAAACACACACACTCACTCTCTCTCACACACACACACACTCTCACACACACAAACACACACACACACTCTCTCACACACACACACTCACTCTCTCACACACACACACACTCTCACACACACAAACACACACACTCACTCTCTCACACACACACACTCACTCTCTCACACACACACACACACACACACTCACTCTCTCTCACACACACAAACACACACACACACTCTCTCACACACACACACACACACACACACTCTCACACACACAAACACACACACACACACTCTCTCTCACACACACAAACACACACACTCACTCTCTCACACACACACACACACACACACACACTCTCACACACACAAACACACACACACACTCTCTCTCACACACACAAACACACACACTCACTCTCTCACACACACACACACACACACACACTCACTCTCTCTCACACACACACACACACACACACTCTCTCTCTCTCACACACACACACACACACACACTCTCTCTCTCACACACACACACACACACACACTCTCTCTCTCACACACACACACACACACACTTCTTCGTAAGGACAGTTCATTGTGAAATGTGTAGGACTTGACGCGCTCTCAGGAATCTATTCTTATGTAAAAAATAATTTTCCAAGGATAAGAATTGCTAAGTCATGTTTTTCATCTTTCATAAATAAACAATTTTTTTTTCCCTTTGTTAATTAAGAGAAATTGTCAGATTTAGGAAATAACCCAAATAACCCTATACCCGCCCAAAAGAAACGATCACATTTACAATCATGAAAATCTTCTTTCGATTTAATCCGTTAAATTGTTCAAATCTGGACCAAATCGACATCTTAAACATTCTGTGGAAGGATCTGATCCGTTAGGAATTATAAAATGGCAAAACTTGCTTTTGGTGCTACTGGAAATTTTAAATATTTTTTATTCTTAATTTCTTAGCTTCCTAAGAAGTCCTTATTCATGCATTTCAATAAAGACACACCAGAGTGTTGCTAAGACACCATTGATCTGATGTAATGCTAAGATTGATGAACCCGGACTCTAATCTCCAGATGATGGAGACGCTGCCAGATTTAGCTCACTTTCTGAGAACAATTTCATCCTTAAAGTACAGATCATTAAACACACACACACACACACACACACACTACAACTTCAAAACCATAAATATTTTAGTACATACAGACATGATTCAGTGCATCTGTGACGCCCTCATGAACAAACACTTCCGTCAGTCACATGACCGTACGGACGCCCATTTCTGCCACATGCTTGTGTAAATCATAACTATGACATAAAAGTTGAAAATATGACAAAGTTGAAATGACAAAGAAACTCAGAGTCATGAATTCACCTTTTTAACTCTTTTCGACTTTTAATTTCATAATGACAGTCAAAATTACGACATCATATTTATGAAGTGAAAAGTTAAAATTATAACTCAAAAAGTCAAGATTATGACATATTACGTTGTATTTATGATTGAAACTCAACTCAAATTCTGACTTAAAAAGTTAAATTATTATGACTAATGATCATTTCATATATGATCACTTCAAATGAACTCATTTTGATTTTTTTAATCTCATAGTTATGACTCAAAGTCAAAATTATGACAAAGTGTAGAAATTGTTGTGCACAGCGCCGAGACACTGGTTGAAGATCCAAATGCAGCTTTATTGGGACAATCCAGAATCATAATCCATATAACAGGCAAAGGGTCGAACACACGGGCAAACAATCCAGAATAAGAGACAGGGTAAAAACACAGGCAAACGGGGTAATCCAGAATAAGAGACAGGGTAAAAACACAGGCAAACGGGGTAATCCAGAATAAGAGACAGGGTAAAAACACAGGCAAACGGGGTAATCCAGAATAAGAGACAGGGTAAAAACACAGGTAAACAATCCAGAATAAGAGACAGGGTAAAAACACAGGCAAACAATCCAGAATAAGAGACAGGGTAAAAACACAGGCAAACAATCCAGAATAAGAGACAGGGTAAAAACACAGGTAAACAGGGTAATCCAGAATAAGAGACAGGGTAAAAACACAGGCAAACGGGGTAATCCAGAATAAGAGACAGGGTAAAAACACAGGCAAACGGGGTAATCCAGAATAAGAGACAGGGTAAAAACACAGGTAAACAATCCAGAATAAGAGACAGGGTAAAAACACAGGTAAACAGGGTAATCCAGAATAAGAGACAGGGTAAAAACACAGGCAAACGGGGTAATCCAGAATAAGAGACAGGGTAAAAACACAGGCAAACGGGGTAATCCAGAATAAGAGACAGGGTAAAAACACAGGTAAACAGGGTAATCCAGAATAAGAGACAGGGTAAAAACACAGGCAAACGGGGTAATCCAGAATAAGAGACAGGGTAAAAACACAGGTAAACAGGGTAATCCAGAATAAGAGACAGGGTAAAAACACAGGCAAACAATCCAGAATAAGAGACAGGGTAAAAACACAGGCAAACAATCCAGAATAAGAGACAGGGTAAAAACACAGGTAAACAGGGTAATCCAGAATAAGAGACAGGGTAAAAACACAGGCAAACGGGGTAATCCAGAATAAGAGACAGGGTAAAAACACAGGCAAACGGGGTAATCCAGAATAAGAGACAGGGTAAAAACACAGGTAAACAATCCAGAATAAGAGACAGGGTAAAAACACAGGTAAACAGGGTAATCCAGAATAAGAGACAGGGTAAAAACACAGGCAAACGGGGTAATCCAGAATAAGAGACAGGGTAAAAACACAGGCAAACGGGGTAATCCAGAATAAGAGACAGGGTAAAAACACAGGCAAACGGGGTAATCCAGAATAAGAGACAGGGTAAAAACACAGGCAAACGGGGTAATCCAGAATAAGAGACAGGGTAAAAACACAGGCAAACGGGGTAATCCAGAGTAAGAGACAGGGTAAAAACACAGGTAAACAGGGTAATCCAGAATAAGAGACAGGGTAAAAACACAGGCAAACAATCCAGAATAAGAGACAGGGTAAAAACACAGGCAAACAATCCAGAATAAGAGACAGGGTAAAAACACAGGTAAACAGGGTAATCCAGAATAAGAGACAGGGTAAAAACACAGGCAAACGGGGTAATCCAGAATAAGAGACAGGGTAAAAACACAGGCAAACGGGGTAATCCAGAATAAGAGACAGGGTAAAAACACAGGTAAACAATCCAGAATAAGAGACAGGGTAAAAACACAGGTAAACAGGGTAATCCAGAATAAGAGACAGGGTAAAAACACAGGCAAACGGGGTAATCCAGAATAAGAGACAGGGTAAAAACACAGGCAAACAGGGTAATCTAGAATAAGAGACAGGGTAAAAACACAGGCAAACAATCCAGAATAAGAGACAGGGTAAAAACACAGGCAAACGGGGTAATCCAGAATAAGAGACAGGGTAAAAACACAGGTAAACGGGGTAATCCAGAATAAGAGACAGGGTAAAAACACAGGCAAACAATCCAGAATAAGAGACAGGGTAAAAACACAGGCAAACGGGGTAATCCAGAATAAGAGACAGGGTAAAAACACAGGTAAACAGGGTAATCCAGAATAAGAGACAGGGTAAAAACACAGGCAAACAATCCAGAATAAGAGACAGGGTAAAAACACAGGCAAACGGGGTAATCCAGAATAAGAGACAGGGTAAAAACACAGGCAAACAATCCAGAATAAGAGACAGGGTAAAAACACAGGCAAACAGGGTAATCTAGAATAAGAGACAGGGTAAAAACACAGGCAAACAATCCAGAATAAGAGACAGGGTAAAAACACAGGCAAACGGGGTAATCCAGAATAAGAGACAGGGTAAAAACACAGACAAACAATCCAGAATAAGAGACAGGGTAAAAACACAGGCAAACAATCCAGAATAAGAGACAGGGTAAAAACACAGGTAAACAGGGTAATCCAGAATAAGAGACAGGGTAAAAACACAGGCAAACAATCCAGAATAAGAGACAGGGTAAAAACACAGGCAAACGGGGTAATCCAGAATAAGAGACAGAGTAAAAACACAGGCAAACGGGGTAATCCAGAATAAGAGACAGGGTAAAAACACAGGCAAACGGGTAATCCAGAATAAGAGACAGGGTAAAAACACAGGCAAACAATCCAGAATAAGAGACAGGGTAAAAACACAGGCAAACGGGGTAATCCAGAATAAGAGACAGGGTAAAAACACAGGCAAACGGGGTAATCCAGAATAAGAGACAGGGTAAAAACACAGGCAAACAATCCAGAATAAGAGACAGGGTAAAAACACAGGCAAACGGGGTAATCTAGAATAAGAGACAGGGTAAAAACACAGGCAAACAATCCAGAATAAGAGACAGGGTAAAAACACAGGCAAACGGGGTAATCCAGAATAAGAGACAGGGTAAAAACACAGGCAAACAATCCAGAATAAGAGACAGGGTAAAAACACAGGCAAACAATCCAGAATAAGAGACAGGGTAAAAACACAGGTAAACAGAGTAATCCAGAATAAGAGACAGGGTAAAAACACAGGCAAACGGGGTAATCTAGAATAAGAGACAGGGTAAAAACACAGGCAAACAATCCAGAATAAGAGACAGGGTAAAAACACAGGCAAACGGGGTAATCCAGAATAAGAGACAGGGTAAAAACACAGGCAAACAATCCAGAATAAGAGACAGGGTAAAAACACAGGTAAACAGGGTAATCCAGAATAAGAGACAGGGTAAAAACACAGGCAAACAATCCAGAATAAGAGACAGGGTAAAAACACAGGCAAACGGGGTAATCCAGAATAAGAGACAGAGTAAAAACACAGGCAAACGGGGTAATCCAGAATAAGAGACAGGGTAAAAACACAGGCAAACGGGGTAATCCAGAATAAGAGACAGGGTAAAAACACAGGCAAACGGGGTAATCCAGAATAAGAGACAGGGTAAAAACACAGGCAAACGGGGTAATCCAGAATAAGAGACAGGGTAAAAACACAGGCAAACGGGGTAATCCAGAATAAGAGACAGGGTAAAAACACAGGTAAACAGGGTAATCCAGAATAAGAGACAGGGTAAAAACACAGGCGAACAATCCAGAATAAGAGACAGGGTAAAAACACAGGCAAACAATCCAGAATAAGAGACAGGGTAAAAACACAGGTAAACAGGGTAATCCAGAATAAGAGACAGGGTAAAAACACAGGCAAACAGGGTAATCTAGAATAAGAGACAGGGTAAAAACACAGGCAAACGGGGTAATCCAGAATAAGAGACAGGGTAAAAACACAGGCAAACGGGGTAATCCAGAATAAGAGACAGGGTAAAAACACAGGCAAACGGGGTAATCCAGAATAAGAGACAGGGTAAAAACACAGGTAAACAGGGTAATCCAGAATAAGAGACAGGGTAAAAACACAGGCAAACAATCCAGAATAAGAGACAGGGTAAAAACGCAGGTAAACAGGGTAATCCAGAATAAGAGACAGGGTAAAAACACAGGCAAACGGGGTAATCCAGAATAAGACACAGAGTAAAAACACAGGCAAACGGGGTAATCCAGAATAAGAGACAGGGTAAAAACACAGGCAAACGGGGTAATCCAGAATAAGAGACAGGGTAAAAACACAGGCAAACAATCCAGAATAAGAGACAGGGTAAAAACACAGGCAAACGGGGTAATCCAGAATAAGAGACAGGGTAAAAACACAGGCAAACGGGGTAATCCAGAATAAGAGACAGGGTAAAAACACAGGCAAACAATCCAGAATAAGAGACAGGGTAAAAACACAGGCAAACAATCCAGAATAAGAGACAGGGTAAAAACACAGGCAAACAATCCAGAATAAGAGACAGGGTAAAAACACAGGCAAACAATCCAGAATAAGAGACAGGGTAAAAACACAGGTAAACAGGGTAATCCAGAATAAGAGACAGGGTAAAAACACAGGCAAACAATCCAGAATAAGAGACAGGGTAAAAACACAGGCAAACGGGGTAATCCAGAATAAGAGACAGAGTAAAAACACAGGCAAACGGGGTAATCCAGAATAAGAGACAGAGTAAAAACACAGGCAAACGGGGTAATCCAGAATAAGAGACAGGGTAAAAACACAGGCAAACGGGGTAATCCAGAATAAGAGACAGGGTAAAAACACAGGCAAACAATCCAGAATAAGAGACAGGGTAAAAACACAGGCAAACAATCCAGAATAAGAGACAGGGTAAAAACACAGGCAAACAATCCAGAATAAGAGACAGGGTAAAAACACAGGCAAACAATCCAGAATAAGAGACAGGGTAAAAACACAGGTAAACAGGGTAATCCAGAATAAGAGACAGGGTAAAAACACAGGCAAACGGGGTAATCCAGAATAAGAGACAGGGTAAAAACACAGGCAAACAATCCAGAATAAGAGACAGGGTAAAAACACAGGCAAACGGGGTAATCCAGAATAAGAGACAGAGTAAAAACACAGGCAAACGGGGTAATCCAGAATAAGAGACAGGGTAAAAACACAGGCAAACGGGGTAATCCAGAATAAGAGACAGGGTAAAAACACAGGCAAACAATCCAGAATAAGAGACAGGGTAAAAACACAGGCAAACGGGGTAATCCAGAATAAGAGACAGGGTAAAAACACAGGCAAACGGGGTAATCCAGAATAAGAGACAGGGTAAAAACACAGGCAAACAATCCAGAATAAGAGACAGGGTAAAAACACAGGTAAACAGGGTAATCCAGAATAAGAGACAGGGTAAAAACACAGGCAAACAATCCAGAATAAGAGACAGGGTAAAAACACAGGCAAACGGGGTAATCCAGAATAAGAGACAGGGTAAAAACACAGGTAAACAGGGTAATCCAGAATAAGAGACAGGGTAAAAACACAGGCAAACAATCCAGAATAAGAGACAGGGTAAAAACACAGGCAAACGGGGTAATCCAGAATAAGAGACAGGGTAAAAACACAGGCAAACGGGGTAATCCAGAATAAGAGACAGGGTAAAAACACAGGCAAACAATCCAGAATAAGAGACAGGGTAAAAACACAGGCAAACGGGGTAATCCAGAATAAGAGACAGGGTAAAAACACAGGCAAACGGGGTAATCCAGAATAAGAGACAGGGTAAAAACACAGGCAAACAATCCAGAATAAGAGACAGGGTAAAAACACAGGTAAACAGGGTAATCCAGAATAAGAGACAGGGTAAAAACACAGGCAAACAATCCAGAATAAGAGACAGGGTAAAAACACAGGCAAACGGGGTAATCCAGAATAAGAGACAGGGTAAAAACACAGGTAAACAGGGTAATCCAGAATAAGAGACAGGGTAAAAACACAGGCAAACAATCCAGAATAAGAGACAGGGTGAAAACACAGGCAAACAATCCAGAATAAGAGACAGGGTAAAAACACAGGTAAACAGGGTAATCCAGAATAAGAGACAGGGTAAAAACACAGGCAAACAATCCAGAATAAGAGACAGGGTAAAAACACAGGCAAACGGGGTAATCCAGAATAAGAGACAGGGTAAAAACACAGGTAAACAGGGTAATCCAGAATAAGAGACAGGGTAAAAACACAGGCAAACAATCCAGAATAAGAGACAGGGTAAAAACACAGGCAAACGGGGTAATCCAGAATAAGAGACAGGGTAAAAACACAGGCAAACGGGGTAATCCAGAATAAGAGACAGGGTAAAAACACAGGCAAACAATCCAGAATAAGAGACAGGGTAAAAACACAGGTAAACAGGGTAATCCAGAATAAGAGACAGGGTAAAAACACAGGCAAACGGGGTAATCCAGAATAAGAGACAGGGTAAAAAAAAAAGGCAACGGTGTAACTTTTTGAATCATAATTGTGAGTTTTTGAGTCATAATTGTGTTTTTGTGTCATAATTGTGAGTTTTTATATCATAATTTCGTGGGTTACACTTTATTTTAAGGTGTCATTGTTACAGTGTAATTATATATTTAAGTACTGAGTAATATTGATTAACTACATGCACTTACTATAGGGTTAGGGTAGGTTTAGGGTTAGTTGCATGTAATTATGCATAATTTATTACTATGGTAAGTACATGTAACACATGTAACAAGGACACTGTAAAATAAAGGTGTTACCATTTGGTGTCATAAGAGCCGAAGCATGATGTGTGTGTGATGTGGTGTAAATGGACATCATCTCGTCTGCTAAACAGACATGGAGTAAGTGAGAAAAGCAAAGAGGAACCGAAAGAGGAATAAACACCACAGCCTTGAGCAAGAATCTCACTGTCCTCTTGTGTGTTTCAGAAACCAGACGGAGACATTTATCAGGTGAGATCTCTGTGTGTGTGTGAGAGAGTGTGTGTGCTTGTTTATGTGATTTACGAGGACACACATTTGTATAATGACATGGGTATGACACTGGTATTACAACGTAAACGTGGTTTATGAGGACATTTCCTGTGTCCTCGTAATAAAAATAGCTTTAAAAACATACTAAACAATGTTTTATTAAAAATGTAAAAGTGCAGAATGTTTTCTGTGATGGGTAGGTTTAGGGTTAGTGTGTGTGTGTGTGTGTGTGTGTGTGTGATTCTGTGAGTGTGTGTGTGTGTGTGTGTTTGTGATGGGTAGGTTTAGGGTTAGGGGTAGTGTGTGTGTGTGTGTGTGTGTGTGTGTGTGATGAGTAGGTTTAGGGGTAGTGTGTGTGTGTGTGTGTGTGTGTGTGTGTGTGTGTGTGTGTGTGTGTGTGTGTGTGTGTGTGATGGGTAGGTTTAGGGGTAGGGGTAGTGTGTGTGTGTGTGTGTGTGTGTGATGAGTAGGTTTAGGGGTAGGGGTAGTGTGTGTGTGTGTGTGTGTGATGGGTAGGTTTAGGGGTAGTGTGTGTGTGTGTGTGTGTGTGTGTGTGTGTGTGTGTGTGTGTGTGTGTGATGGGTAGGTTTAGGGGTAGTGTAGGGGGATAGAATGTACAGTTTGTACAGTATAAAAACCATTACGTCTATGGAATATCCTCATAATGTAGTTGCACCAACGTGTGTGTGTGTGTGTGTGTGTGTGTGTGTGTGTGTGTGTGTGTGTGTGTGTGTGTGTGTGTGAGTGTGACTGTGACTGAGGTCTGATCAGTGTGTGTGTGTGAGAGTGTGTGAGTGTGTGTGAGTGTGAGTGTGACTGAGGTCTGATCAGTGTGTGTGTGTGTGTGTGTGTGTGTGTGTGTGTGTGACTGAGGTCTGATCAGTGTGTGTGTGTGTGTGTGTGTGTGTGACTGAGGTCTGATCAGTGTGTGTGTGTGTGTGTGTGTGACTGAGGTCTGATCAGTGTGTGTGTGTGTGTGTGTGTGTGTGTGACTGAGGTCTGATCTGTGTGTTGTTCCTCAGGATCTGGGCCGTCGTGATCAGGACACCTACGACACTCTTCATGGGCTGCCGAAGAAGAAGCGTCTGGCCTGAGATCAGAACGCCCTCATGCTTCATTAACCTCCGGCTTCTGCTGTTAATCTGTACAATATGTGTGTAAGGATCTTAAAATCAACTAAATTATATTTCTAACACGAGCAGTGTCCAGTGTGTTTCCTTGTTACTGTATAAGATAATAATAAATATTATACCTCATATCTTTAATCCCTCCTGTTCTAGTGCATGTCTGAGCGTCTGCTGAATGGAAAATAAATATAATGTAAATATAACAAAACAATCATGAGCAACACAACAGTGAAAAAAGTCATATTTATGACATTAAAAAGTCGGAAATATGAAAAAATATGTGGAAAAAAACAGTGAAAATCACACACACACACACACACACACACTCTCTCTCATTCACTCACTCACACACACACACTCTCTCTCTCATTCACTCACACACACACACACACA
>CM077175.1:313500-318500 GCA_039654105.1 Coreius guichenoti | reverse complement strand
ATCTGTCAATCATCACTGTATTGCATTATATGTTTGAAAACTACAGATCATAAAACTAAGCATTAAAATATCATCTAAGACATATTATTGGCAGATATTGATATTCATATGCATTTTATGTAAGTATCTGCTAAAGATCTCATTGATTTACATTACAAGCATGAGCATCTCATATAAATCTCGGCATCTGCAGCAAACAGAACATATCTGAATAAAACTGAGCTCCATATTCTCACTTTATCAGATTATATGAGCCATAAAAGCCTGATGCATCAAATATGATTAAACGCATGCAAACCGACAGATGAATTTACAACAAAAAAACTTTGATTAAACATGTTTTTAAACATCAAAAACAAACCATATGGAATATACACTGATCAGGCATAACATTATGACAGGTGAAGTGAATAACACTGATGATCTCTTCATCACGGCTCCTGTTAGTGGGTGGGATATATTAGGCAGCAAGTGAACATTTTGTCCTCAAAGTTGATGTGTTAGAAGCAGGAAAAATGGGCAAGCGTAAGGATTTGAGCGAGTTTGACAAGGGCCAAATTGTGATGGCAAATCGTGGGGAGCGAAGGCTGGCCCGTGTGGTCCGATCAAACAGACGAGCTACTGGAGCTCAAATTGCTCAAGAAGTTAATGCTGGTTCTGATAGAAAGGTGTCAGAATACACAGTGCATCTCAGTTTGTTGCGTATGGGGCTGCATAGCCGCAGACCAGTCAGGGTGTCCATGCTGACCCCTGGCCACCGCCGAAAGCACCAACAGTGGCACGTGAGCATCAGAACTGGACCACGGAGCAATGGAAGAAGGTGGCCTGGTCTGATGAATCACGTGTTCTTTTACATCACGTGGATGGCCGGGTGCGTGTGCGTGGCTTACCTGGAGAACACATGGCACCAGGATGCACTATGGGAAGAAGGCAAGCCGGCAGAGGCAGTGTGATGCTTTGGGCAATGTTCTGCTGGGAAACCTTGGGTCCTGCCATCCATGTGGATGTTACTTTGACACGTACCACCTACCTAAGCATTGTTGCAGACCATGTACACCCTTTCATGGAAACGGTATTCCCTGGTGGCTGTGGCTCTTTCAGCAGGATAATGCTCCTGCCACAAAGCACAAATGGTTCAGGAATGGTTTGAGGAGCACAACAACGAGTTTGAGGTGTTGACTTGGCCTCCAAATTCCCCAGATCTCAATCCAATCGAGCATCTGTGGGATGTGCTGAACAAACAAGTCCGATCCATGGAGGCCCCACCTCGTAACTTACAGGACTTAAAGGATCTGCTGCTAACATCTTGGTGCCAGATACCACAGCACACCTTCAGGGGTCTAGTGGAGTCCATGCCTTGACGGGTCAGCAAAAGTGGGACCAACACAATATTAGGAAGGTGGCCATAATGTTATGCCTGATCGGTGTATTTTATTATTTGCGTTCGGCATTGATTCTGGGCTTGTGTCTGACTTGCTCATTGTGCTGCATGGGAACGTCCTTGGGCTTTTGTGAGGTGTTTGTCGGGCGAGAGCGATGGATCATGATAGCGTGGGTTTATTATTAACCCTCACACACTGACCGTCTGTCCGCGCTGTCCTCACCTCGTCTCTGTCAGGGACGTTTGCAGACGTTCACTCACTGACTCTTTATTTCTCAGTCTGTGTTCACAGTGAGTTCATCGATCCACCTCCGTCCGCGGCCCTGCGCTCGTTCTCGGACACACAGACCAGGCTGCCCTGCCGGTTTGAGGTGGAGGGCGAGGAGAAGGTGGTGCAAGTGACCTGGTCCAGACAGAAGCCAGGAGGGGAACGAGAACAGATCATTACAGGACACTTTACTGAAGGACCGAAAGGTATAAACACAAACTAATGAGTGAATCTCATGACACACAACTGAGGTTTACTTGAGTGTGTGAGTGTGTGAGTGTGTGAGTGAGTGAGTGTGTGAGTGAGTGTGTGAGTGAGTGTGTGAGTGAGTGTGTGAGTGAGTGTGTGAGTGAGTGTGTGAGTGAGTGTGTGAGTGAGTGTGTGAGTGAGTGTGTGAGTGAGTGTGTGAGTGAGTGTGTGAGTGAGTGTGTGAGAGTGTGAGTGAGTGTGTGAGTGAGTGAGTGAGTGTGTGAGAGTGTGAGTGAGTGTGTGAGAGTGTGAGTGTGTGTGAGTGTGTGTGTGTGTGTATGTGAGTGAGTTGAGTGTGAGTTGAGTGTGAGGTGTGTGTGAGTGAGTGTGTGTGAGTGTGTGTGTGTGTGAGTGAGTGTGTGTGAGTGAGTGTGTGTGAGTGAGTGTGTGTGAGTGTGTGAGTGTGTGAGTGTGTGAGTGTGTGAGTGTGTGAGTGTGTGAGTGAGTGTGTGAGTGAGTGAGTGAGTGAGTGCGAGTGCGCGTGACTGCGAGTGCGTGTGAGTGTGTGAGTGAGTGCGTGTGAGTGTGTGAGTGAGTGTGAGTGAGTGAGTGTGAGTGTGTGTGTGAGTGAGTGAGTGAGCTCCAGACTAAACTAGTTAACTTAAGTGAATCTCACACAACCAGTTATGAACATGAATCTGGATCATATTTCACAATGCAAACAATCTTAAGTCGTCACAACAGGCTTGACTGTATTCTCTCTGTACAGTGTGTGTGTGTGTGTGTGTGTGTGTGTGACACGGACGTGCGTTCTAGTGATTCATCCACTTCATGTCATTAAATCACCTCTCATTCAAAGAAGCTCAAACAGACACAATCATCATGTTCCCCGCAGCAGTTTGTCAAATGACCTGATGGAAACACTCTCACATGTATTGTGCTGTGACGTGCGTCTGTCACCTGGACACGTTTGTCATGACGGATGTTTTCAGTGGTGTATTGTGTTGACTGGAGCAACTTGCGTCTGCCATCTGTGTTGATGTGCAGTGCTTTAAGCAGTAGTTCACACAAAATACTCTTCTGCCATTATTTACTCACCCTCATGTCATTCCAAACTTACTTTCTTCCGTGAAGCACAAAGGTGAATGATAGGAGACAGTAGTCAATATAACTAATGTCTATATTCCAAGTCATATGATCTTCTGTGTGAAGAACAGACACAGATTTAACATGTTATTCACTGTAAAGCTTGAGCTGAGAGAAGACAAGAAATTAAAGCAGGGTTTTTTGTAGGAGGCACTTCTTCTTCTTCCTGAAACAGTGCGTTTGTTTCTTTCAGCGTCTCCTGATTTTCTCAAGCGTGTTCGGTTCGAGAGCTCCGACCCGACCGTGGACTCGACGCTGTTGATTCTGAACACAAAGAAGGCGGATCAGGCCACGTACACCTGCCACATCTCCACCTTTCCCTCCGGAAACTTCGAGAGACAGATCAGCCTGACCGTCTGGAGTAAGAGCCCCTCTTTTCACGCCGCAATTGATTTTCACAAGCTCCATTTCACTTCTGTTGACAAAAGGAAGGTCGGTTAATCAGTTAATCTGCTGTACAGTACAAAATCAACAAAACCAGTTTAAAAATAACCTTGTTTTAGGCTGTAATTTTATTAAAGGGGACATATTATGCAAAATATGGTGTGTGTCCACAGATGTGTGTAAACAACCAGCCTATAATGGTAAAAATCCACCCAATTCTTTTTTTATAATCCCCATCAATCATTATCAATCTCTCATATTTCCCTCTACTCCTGCGTAAGAGTAGGGAAGCCCCGCCCATGACTGTTGATGATTGGCCCGTTTAGCATAGACACGCCCCTGAGTGAGAAGCACAGAGACACCATTTCTGTTTACTCGCTGTATCAGCGCTCGAGTATTACAATGTGTGCGCCAAAAACATTACTAATGTTCTGTTGATGAACCAGCGAACACACGAGTCTCACAAACTCCAGCATCAGAGCCACTGAGGACACCGCGGGTGAAGTTCGTTTATGAAGGAAATGTGCCGAAGAGTGACGGTAAAATGTTATATATTTGAGCAAATCATTTTACGCACGACTGCTTCCCCAACGCTTCGTGCTCTAACTTCATATCAGAACAAGTGAGGATGGCACTTCATATTCTGTGAATGTTTGCAGATTTCCTTCTGAATGATCTTTCTAGAACGCTGTACGGCTAATATGGCTAAAGTTAGCATCGTCTCTGACTGTATTCACAGAGACTAGAGCTGTGTCGTACAGTACATGCTAGTCGATGAGTTGAATCAGCGTAACTCCACAACAACTAACGTTACATAAATGATCCACTAACCATTCAGTCTAAAAGTGTCGAGCTCTTCCTGAGTCTCTCATCTGTGTCGACTCCGGCTCAAACATGAACGGCTGCTCCACAACTGCCTATTTCTGACATTTTGTCTGAGTGAGATTCGCCTGTTTTGTTGTTGACGGAGTATCTGAAGCTCGTGTAAAGGCTCCGCCTCTTCTGGAAGGGGGGCGGGGAGCAGAAACTCATTTGCATTTAAAGGGACACACACAAAAATGGCGTGTTTTTGCTCACACCCAAATAGGAGCAAATTTGACAAGCTATAATAAATGTTAGTAATAAATGTTTATATTACATCTTGTGAAAAGGGCCGTAATATGTCCCCTTTAACTGAATTGACACTCTTGACTCTCTCTCCTTCACTAGTTCTGCCGATCTCCTCGCTGGAGCCCGTGATCCTGCGGGAAGGGCAGTCGTTCGGCGTGGCTGCGTCCTGCCGTTCGGTCGGACACCCTCCGCCGCGCCTGTCCTGGGACACGGACATTCCCGGGCAGTCGCAGAACCGCAGCGGAGAGGACGGGGTCGTGACCTCTCAGTTTTCCCTGCACCCTCTGCGCAGCATGAACGGCCGGCGGCTGGACTGTCTGGTGTGGCATCCGGCTCTGGACGGCCCACGCAGGATCACCAACCAGCTCGTCGTGCACTGTACGTTCCCCAAACACATCGGCCGAAAGTAAACAACCGCGTGACTTCATTTACAGTGCCACTGATAATAATCATAAATGTCATCATATGAGAATGATTTCTGAAGGGTCATGTGACACTGAAGACTGGAGTAATGATGCTGAA
>CM077175.1:273500-308500 GCA_039654105.1 Coreius guichenoti | reverse complement strand
GCCTTCGTTCAATGGAAAAGACTTTCCACATTCATTTACTCAACATGTCAACTCTCCTGATTCTGCTGCCCCCATGTGGTGGAAATTCAATTAAATAATTAAATTGAATAAAATTTAAAGAATTCAATTAAATTCGAATTAAATAATAAAATTAAAGAATTGACTTAAATTAAATTACATAAATCACATTAAATAATTAAATTAATTCATTAAATAGAATACATTAAATAATTAAATTGAATAAATTAAATTAAATTTTATAAATTAAATAATTAAATTAAATACAATTACATAATTAACTTAAATAATTAACTTAAATAATTAAATTGAATACAATTAAATTAAATAATTAAATTGAACCAAATTAAATTAATTAATTAATTAAATAATTAAATTAAATTACAGCAAGACACTGCAGGTGAATAGGCTAAATATTTTAACTAATATCACCAGTTGTTTAATCACAGTAGATTAAGACAATTGTTTTGTATTACAGCTATTCTGAATGAAGTTATGTTTAAATATGCAAATTAAGCATTGTCTAATTAAATATATGATTTGATTTTGTTGACATATTAGAGGTTTTTCCAGAGGGGATTTTGGATATAAATCAGAAAATGCTGTCGACAGACAGAAATAAATACATTTTTAGCATGTTTTCAGGAATAAAATCAGGTGACTGATATCAGAATATACAATATAAAACCGTACAGTTTGGTGTGTGTAAAGAGATTTCTGAAGGCGCATTGCCTTTAAAGATTGTTTTATTGCACCTGATCTGTAGATTTCAGTGTATTTTAGATGTTTTCCTTTCACTAGTCTGAAAGAAGACAAACCTCAAATCTTAAACCTTGAACACACACTGGCTCTCTGGCGTCTGAACACACTTGCTATTTCTGTTGGAGATGGTGGTCTAGTGGGTTAAACCACTGAACTGATATGCAGAAGGTTGCTGGTTCGATCCCAGCTGTCGCCACCACCAGTGTGTCCTGGAGCAAGGCACTTTATGCCATGTTGCTCCAGGGGATTGTCCCTGTAATAAGTGCACTGTAAGTCTTTTTTGGATAAAAGCGTCTGCCAAATGCATAAATGTAAATGTTGTTTGTTCTCAGGACGCGCTCATGAGTTTCCTGAAGCGATGAAGAACCCGTCGGAGACTCTGCTCATCATCATCGGGGCGTCTGTCGTCGGGGCTCTGGTGCTCGTCGTCGTGGTCACCATCATATTCACCAACTGTCACCTCAGACGCAAGAACAGGAAGCTGAAACGGGCGCTCAGTGCCAGAACGTGAGTCTGTGACCTTTGACCTTGAGATTATCTGGAGATGAAGTCACATGATGCAGCGTGTTTGTGTCTCAGGGAGGAGATGATCAGCCTGTCGCGCCAGGTGTCGATGAGGAGACTCAACTCCATCACCTCTGACCCCAGGACCGCGGTACACACTTCTGCTCTTATGCTTTCACTTTCATCTTTAGGTTTAATTTATTTTATATCAGTTTTAGTTTTTATTTAGTTGTTTTATTTGAATAATTTCAGTGCTTCAACTTGCCAAGGCAACATTTCTTATTTTCATTGAGTTTGTTTCTCAGCTAATATTTTAATTATTCATCTTTATTTCAGTTAACAGAAATGTTCAGATTTATTTATTCATGCGTCACTGATTCCTGCAATTCACCACAAAATAAAAAGAAAGAAATAAGACTTTTTATACTGCATAAATAGCATTAAGATTTATTTTTTGTATTGTGACATTATTTTTTTATTACCATAATGCAATAAATTGGGTTCCACTTTACTTCAGTCCTTTTAAATATAATGCATTAATAAGAGTATTTTAATGCATTAATTGTGCACCTTATATACATTATTAATCCTTCTCTATTAATTCTTACACCTTTAGGAAGTATAATGCATTAAAACACACAACAAACAACCAATAATGCAAATATTATAAAGCATTTTAACTGTGGTTATAATTATTTATAAAAGATATAATGCATTAAACATTAAGGGTTTTAAGTACCAAAAATATTTATAAATTAGTTAAGGTTTATTTTCTGCTGATTTATTTTATTTTTATTTTGAAGAGAATCATCTTTGAGAATACTTGGGAAAAGTAGATTGTGGAGGAAAACTTCTTAATTCTCATGAAAATAATGTTATAATGTGAAAAATCGTCCTAAAAATAGACTTATATTCATGTGCCACTGCTGTAATTCCTGAGATTCACCACAAAATCAAAAGAAAGAAATAAGAAATGATATTCTGCGTAAAAAACATTAAGATTTTGTTTGCATTGTGACATTTTCATGATAATTTAGATTTAATATTGTTGCATTGTGACACTCGTAATATTCTTATAATGCAAAAAAATTGTTAGTGTAAAGTATTTATAAATACAGCTGATTTAATTTTTAAATTAGAGTATTATTAAAGGCACAATATGTAATTTCTCATCTCTTATTCAGAACAAAGGCGTGTCTTGACTCCTTGATTGGGCGGAGCTTTTATTCTGTCAGACGAGCGCTTCCACTTCTTCCGCTCGTGTGTGTGTGTGTGTGGTAACGCAGCGCTGTTTTATCATATCACACACATTTGAGTGTGTTAAAGTGATGTTATAATGCTACTCTGTGCGTTCGCTCGGCGCTACTATGAGACACTTGTTCACACTGCAGTGAGCGAGATCATATTAGGCATGGTAAAACATGGTACTCGCGGTAAATCAAGAACACCAGATCTAAACAATAAGACTAACTGTGTTGAGCTGGAGAACAATGATTAGTTTCTGTCCATGAATGATCCAAACAGTTGCTCACCTGTCTAATAAAACACATCATATATTAAAGCGGCTTTGGTGTTTCCATGGTTACTACAAAATAAAACCGGAGGGTAACGCGGGTATGATGTCACTGATAGGCGACGCACACACACGGTCCGTGTCCTGGTTAAAATCGCTTATTTCTCTGGATTTAAACATTCTTGGAAACATTTGGGATAATGTACACAAGTCAACAAAATATATAACACTGTTCTAGTGGATTCTGGATATTGTAATCCAAACATCTTACATATCGTGCCTTTAATTCTCATCACATCATCGTTACAAAAATAGGCTTTTTCTTTTGATTAGTTTCAGGGGAAAATGTGACTCAGAGATTCTTCTTTATAACATTAAACTCAATGTTTATAATATAAAGTGGATGTTTTAAGCTGCTCTGGCTTCATTAACATGATTTTTGTGAAGTAAAGTGTGTGTTCCTGTGTGTGTTCTGCAGGCGGAGGAGGCTTCGCTGATGATGGACGGCGTGATGGAGAACAGTGTTTTATCAGTGGCAGTGAGTTCAGCTCACACACACTCACACACGTGTGTGTGTGACGCAACACCAGATAAACTCTCTCTCTGTCTCTTCAGGATCACTCCACGCTGAGCGACGCCAGAGGCCGGCACGCAGACGGAGAGTACGACAGCCTCGGCCGTCCTGCCATCTACCCGTCGTGCCGGAGGAAGCGCCGAGAGATGGAGGAGGACGAGAGAGACGAGCGGCGGCGGAGAGTCGAGTCCTACGTCAAGTGCAGCAACATGTCTCTGGTGAGAGCGCCTTACAGACGCTGTTATTAGTGTTGTAGAACTCAAGACTGGTCTGAAGACCAATTTTTGGAGGTCTTGTCTCGGTCTCAAACTTGGAGGACTCAGGATTTTGTTTCAAGATCGGTCAAGACCACAATTACTAAATTGCCGGTACATTGTCTGATTTATTTATTAACATAATTAGTTGGATTGGATGTAAAACTTACTGTTTCAGTTGCATCAATAACTTATTTCTAATTTGATTTATTTATTGTGCCGGTTCAGAAATTAATGAGGGATTGTGTCAAAAATGTCACCAAAATGAATACAAATGCTCACAAAATTCAAGATATTGTTGCAAAAAAGTGCTTGAGATCTGGATTTTTATATTATAACATGATATAATTAAGCAATATCACAAGAGCAAGAGAGCTGAGCATGACTGCATGTTGCGTTTATACAAACATTCAATAATTTTTAAAGCATTATTCTCAACATTATTTATGCATTACCAATTCAGATGCATCTTCTGTACATCTGCAGTGCAAAGATGAGTTTTGTTGTTAATGATTTGATTGATAACAGCTCTATATAGTTTCTTATTCTAATTATATTTATTGATTAAAAATAAGTCATTTCTCAGGCGGTCTTATGAGACAGGAGCTCTGCAGGGTTAAAACTGTCTCTCTCTCTCAGGACTCTGGGCTTCACCGGGATCAGAGTTCTCCTCCTCGCTCCGTCAGCCCCACGGCAGAGCCGCCCGGAGACGGATGGAAGCGCGGCTCTCGCAGGGAGATTCACCGAGAGAAGGACGTGCAGCGAGAGAGAATCCCCGAGGGAGAGGAGGGAAACCCGCATCAGATCTCAGAGGCGCTTTCCAACTACTTCCAGTGCAGCGACGGACGACTGACGCCGAAGGACAACGCCAACGCCATCATCATACACGCGCGCAGACAGATCATCTGATGAGGACCGCCACTGTTACACACTCACACACACATCGTCACACACACCAGATTACATGAACATGCCTCACATTCTCTCTGGGTTTGGAACAACATGAGGGCGAGGGAACTATAGATTTTTAATATGATTGTTTGGACTGATGATAAGCGAACACACACTCTCTTCCATACGAGGATATGATGGTAAACGACAGAGACGTTCAGCAGACGTTCAGCAGACATTCGGGAGACGTTCGGGAGACATTCAGCAGACGTTCAGGAGACGTTCGGCAGACGTTCAGGAGACGTTCGGCAGACGTTCAGGAGACGTTCGGCAGACGTTCAGCAGACGTTCAGGAGACGTTCGGCAGACGTTCAGGAGACGTTCGGCAGACGTTCAGGAGACGTTCGGCAGACGTTCAGCAGACGTTCAGGAGACGTTCGGCAGACGTTCAGCAGACGACTTGCGTACGGATGTGTTTCTACCTCTCAGTGCTGAGACAACAAAACTATGAAGTGTCACTTTATGATATGATAATCAATTTGTGTCAGACTTTCATTTTTTGTTTGAATTGGCACTGTTTATATTACATATTCATCTGTCATATTATTAAAATACTCTTTTGTGTTATAGGATGTTTATATTTATAGTACAATGACGCCCAACAGTTTTAAAATGTTTCTGAAAGAGTCTCTTCTGATCATTTATCTGATCATAAATCCAGTAAAACAGTGAAATATTACTCCAGTGTAAATCATCTGTTCTCTATGTGAATATATAGTAAAGTGTAATTTATTCCTGTGATCAAAGCTGAATTTATCATCATTACTCCAGTCTTCAGTGTCACATGATCCTTCACAAATCATTCTCATATGAGGATTTGATGCTCAACAAACATTTATGATTATTATCAGTGTTGAAAACAGTTCATATTTCTGTGGAAACTGTGATTTTTCAGGATTCTTTGATGAATATTCAGTTCAAAAGAACAGCATTTATTTGAAATATAATCTTTGTAACATTATAAATGTCTTTAATGTCACTTTTGATCATTTTTTTTCTTCCTTACCCCAAATTTTTGAATGATAATGCATCACAAAAAATGTTTTCAACACTAATAATAATCATAAATGTTTGTTGAGCATCAAATCCTCATATGAGAATGATTTGTGAAGGATCATGTGACACTGAAGACTGGAGTAATGATGATAAATTCAGCTTTGATCACAGGAATAAATTACACTTTACTATATATTCACATAGAGAACAGATGATCTACACTGGAGTAATATTTCACTGTTTTACTGGATTTATGATCAGATAAATGATCAGAAGAGACTCTTTCAGAAACATAAATCTTAAATATTCCAATCTTTTGGCCGGTAGTGTATCTGTTATATGTATCGATATAAAATGTGTTTGTTTGGCTTCAGGTCTCCTGATCGAGTGTCACTACAGTTATTGTTGCTACTGTAAAGACGTACATTAATATGATTAATATGATACTTTGGCACAAACCCTGTTAAATGCAGACGAACTGGAAACTCTGAACTACTGAAGCGGTTTGTCCGTCAATATTCCGGACGGATTTATATTTACTCCATGAAAACGCCATCATTGTATTTGTTACAGTATTGCACTGTTTGTAAATATTACTATTCTGAGTTTGATGTCTGATTTCATTGGCTGTTGTGGCGAGTGTGTGTTTTAGTGTTAAAACAGCTGAGACGAGTCTTCCAACACTTTACTATAACGTCCCATTAGTGAACATTGGTTAATGCATTACTAACAATGAGCAACACATTTGTTACAGTATTCATTAATCTTAACAATGCAACTCTTCATTGTTACACTGACAAAAATTAGTGTAGAAACAATTGTCACTCGGAAATTGCACAAAGAAATGGCAATGAGTTGAAAAAGTATTTTATCTACAGCTTAAAAAAAAACATTTTTTACAGTAGTTCATGTTCGCTCAGATCCATTAAATAATATTAGCAGATGCAACTTTAATGTATTAGTAAATGATGAGATTGATAAATGCTTTTTTATTGTTAGTTCATGTTAACTGATGAATCCTGAATGTATATTGTTAGCAACTTCAGTTAAATAAAAAGGTCTAATGTGAACCTGACTAGTTCTGAAGAGAGTTTAAACATCTGAAGTACACACACTATATTGCCAAAAGTATTGGGACGCCCCTCTAAATCACTGAGTTCAGGTGTTCAATCACTTCATGGCCACAGGTGTATAAATCAAGCACTAGGCATGCAGACGCTTCTACAAACATTTGTGAAAGAATGGGTCGCTCTCAGGAGCTCAGTGAACTCAAGCGTGGTACCGTGATAGGTTGCCACCTGTGCAATAAGTCCATTCCTGACATTTCCTCACTACTAAATATTCCACGCTCAACTGTTAGTGGGATTATAACAAAGTGGAAGCAATTGGGAACAACAGCAACTCAGCCACGAAGTGATAGGCCACGTAAAATCACAGAGCGGGGTCAGCGCATGCTGAGGGTCACAGTGCGCAGAAGTCGCCAACTTTCTGCAGAGTCAACAGCTACAGACCTCCAAACTTCTGTGGCCTTCAGATGAGCTCAAGAACAGTGTGTAGAGAGCTTCATGGAATGGGTTTCCAAGGCCGAGCAGCTCATCCAAGCCTTACATCACCAAGTGCAATGCAAAGCGTGGGATGCAGTGGGGTAAAGCACGCCACCACTGGACTCTAGAGCAGTGAGATGTGTTCTCTGGAGTGACCAATCACGCTTCTCTGTCTAGCAATCCCATGGACGAGTCTGGGTTTGGCGGTTGCCAGGAGAACGGGACTTGCCTGACTGCATTGTGCCAAGTGTAAAGTTTGGTGGAGGGGGGATTATGGGGTGGGGTTGTTTTTCAGGGGTTGGGCTTGGCCCCTTAGTTCCAGTGAAAGGAACTCTTAATGCTTCAGCATACCAAGACATTTTGGACAGTTTCATGCTCCCAACTTTGTGGGAACAGTTTGGGGATGGCCCCTTCCTGTCCCAACATGACTGCGCACCAGTGCACAAAGCGTCGGTCCATAAAGACATGGATGAGCGAGTTTGGTGTGGAGGAACTTGACTGGCCTGCACAGAGTCCTGACCTCAACCCGATAGAACACCTTTGGGATGAATTAGAGCGGAGACTGCGAGCCAGGCCTTCTCGTCCAACATCAGTGCCTGACCTCACAAATGCGCTTCTAGAAGAATGGTCAAAAATTCCCATAAACACACTCCTAAACCTTGTGGAAAGCCTTCCCAGAAGAGTTGAAGCTGTTATAGCTGCAAAGGGTGGGCCAACTCCATATTAAACCCTACGGATTAAGAATGGGATGTCATTAAAGTTCATGTGTATGTAAAGGCAGGCGTCACAAAACTTTTGGAAATATAGTGTACGTGTGTTTTGTATATTTGTAATGTTGAGTTAGTCACACAAATAAAGATCAGTGATCTGTGAAGAGCTGTAATGAATGTGAGTGTTGTGTTGATGTCTGGAGGTTCTGCCGGTGGATCTTCTGGTGTGTGCGCAGGTTGCTGAGCTGTGAGAAGCTCCGGCCGCAGACGCCGCACAGGAAGGGTTTCTCTCCGGTGTGGACGCGCCGGTGCATCTGCAGGTGACTGGAGCGGTCGAAGCTCTTGCCGCAGAACGAACAGATGAACCACTTCTCTCTGGCGGAGAACACAGCATCACTGTGATCCGGAGACGCTCCGCTCGTCTGGTGTGTGAGGAGGAAGTCTGACTGTGAGTTCTGACCAGAGCTTCGGCTGCTCACGGTCAGACTGAACACACACGCGTGTGTTCCTGCGGCCGTCTGCGGATCTTCCTCATCTGTGATCTCAGGACAGTTCTGCTTCATCTCCACCGGGCCAAAGTCTTCCTCGTTCTGAGGAGCGTCGAGGTCTTCCTCTGTTTCTGCAGGAAACATCTGTGCGTCTCTGTCGTCTGGAGTCCTGTCGAGCTGAAGTTTCTGAACGAGACGCCCTGCAACAAACCACAGCACTCAAGCTCTGAACGACTGATGCTCTGGACTGATTACTACACAAAAACTCACAAAAACAATGATAGGAATCATCAGATATTTATTGTTTTGTAATCTAATATTTCTTGGTATTCTGTTTAAGGTCTATGGAGATCTGAGATCTGAATTCACTCTCAGGTGAGTGTTTGTGAATATGAAAATCAATATCAATATGTATTTTGATTATATAAACAAGTCATTACTGAATGCTAATTATTTAAAATGTAACAAGTTTATTTTGGTATGTGCACAACTTTTGTATGTCGTGTTCATTTGTATTATAGGTCATAATATTTCACAATGAGAATGTTTTTCGATTCACATAAAAGGTGAATCAATGTAGAATCAGATTTTAAATGTTCTTAACTAGATTCATACGGGCAGTGCTGGTCCTGGTTAAGCTGGTTATTGTTACAGCCATGATGAGTGACCAGACAAAACCAACATAAACCCAACTAACTAAAGTATGTTCCAAGAATGTTTTGTTAAACATTCCCATTAAGTTATAAAAACCCTTTTTTTCTGACCGTTCAAAACGTTTTAAAAACGTTATTGTGGTTGTGAACATCAAGGGAACATCCCGTTGTATCATTCTTCAAACATTACAGGAACGTTACTTTAGAACATTCTCTGAGCGTTACTTTAGAATGTTCTCTGAGCGTTACTTTAGAATGTTCTCTGAGCGTTACTTTTGAATGTTCTCTGAGCGTTACTTTTGAATGTTCTCTGAGCGTTACTTTTGAATGTTCTCTGAGAGTTACTTTAGAATGTTCTCTGAGCGTTACTTTTGAATGTTCTCTGAGCGTTACTTTAGAATGTTCTCTGAGCGTTACTTTTGAATGTTCTCTGAGCGTTACTTTAGAATGTTCTCTGAGCGTTACTTTTGAATGTTCTCTGAGCGTTACTTTAGAATGTTCTCTGAGCGTTACTTTTGAATGTTCTCTGAGAGTTACTTTTGAATGTTCTCTGAGCGTTATTTTAGAACGTTCTCTGAGCGTTACTTTTGAATGTTCTCTGAGCGTTACTTTTGAACGTTCTCTGAGCGTTACTCTTGAACGTTCTCTGAGCGTTACTCTTGAACGTTCTCTGAGCGTTACTCTTGAACGTTCTCTGAGCGTTACTTTAGAATGTTCTCTGAGCGTTACTTTAGAACGTTCTCTGAGCGTTACTTTTGAACGTTCTCTGAGCGTTACTTTTGAACGTTCTCTGAGCGTTACTTTTGAACGTTCTCTGAGCGTTACTTTTGAACGTTCTCTGAGCGTTACTTTTGAACGTTCTCTGAGCGTTACTTTTGAACGTTCTCTGAGCGTTACTTTTGAACGTTCTCTGAGCGTTACTTTTGAACGTTCTCTGAGCGTTACTTTTGAATGTTCTCTGAGAGTTACTTTTGAATGTTCTCTGAGCGTTACTTTTGAATGTTCTCTGAGCGTTACTTTTGAATGTTCTCTGAGCGTTACTTTTGAATGTTCTCTGAGCGTTACTTTTGAATGTTCTCTGAGCGTTACTTTTGAATGTTCTCTGAGCGTTACTTTTGAATGTTCTCTGAGCGTTACTCTTGAATGTTCTCTGAGCGTTACTTTTGAACGTTCTCTCAGAGGTCACTCTTCCGCCACAACTCGACTCGCGTACGGCTGTTACCAGAAGCCAGTGATTATAGTTTATAAAGTTATAAATATGGATATTTTTCTTGGCTTCAGAAGGCCTTTATTAACCTCTGGAGCCGTATGGATTACTTTTATGATTGATGGATGTGCTTTTTTGGGCTTCAAAATCTCATCCCCCATTCACTGCCATTATAAAGCTTGGAAGAGCCAGGATATTTTTTAATATAACTCTGTGTTTGGCTGAAAGAAGAATGTCATATACACCTATGATGACTTGAGAGTGAGTAAATTATGGGATCATTTTCATTTTGGGTGAACTATCCCTTTAAAAACTGTACATTCATAATTAAGGTGTTCATAACTCAACGGGACGAACGGTAGAAACACAGCATATCTTTGTCAGCTGGTCAGGAAGATGATATGAACTGGTCATGAGCAGATTTCTGTTTACCTGTGAACGCGCGGTCTGTGACGCGCCTCTGCAGCGCGCGGATGTGCGCGTCTCTCTGGCGGAGCTGCGCGCGCATCAGCATTAGCGCGTCCTCGTGCAGCTGCAGGATCTCCGACACCGCGGACTCGAGCACGGCCTTCAGTCTGATCTCAAACATCTCCCCTTCTCAAAGCATTCAGACGAGCCCAGTTTAAAGCTTTAATGTGAGAAGCTGCGGACAAAAACACTTCCTGCTCGAGCGGCTGCGAACGTAAATACCGGAAGAAACGGGCAGAATGAAGCTCCGCCCCCAAAAAGCATGCTTCGGTAAATCATAATCATGACATAAAAGCTCGAAATCATGACATAAAAAGCCATTATTATGCTATAGAAAGTTGAAATATGACAAAAGAAATGACACAATAGTCATAATTATCGCATAGAAAGTCATAATGAAGATGATTGTACTTTGAAAAGAATCAGAGAACATTCTATCAACGTTACGAACAACTTCTTCCAGAGTTTTTTTTTTTAGCTGGACGTTCCTCTAATGTTTTTAAATCTAAAAAAAACTCAGGTGTCATATTATATCCATTTCTGTTTTGATTAAAGTCATAAATCTGCGTCATGACGTCATTGAGACACACTGACATCTACTGGACAAAAGTGGCACTGCATCCCAAAACAACAACAAGACCAAATACTAGTTTTTTTTATTCGCTTTGGTACTATTTTCACAAGTAATGTGTACATTTTCACAACTCACAGTACTAATATCACAACAGATCATCAAAAGTGCACTTTTTTTCAAACATTTCAACATATTTTCATTTGTGTTAGTACAATACACAAAACCACATCTTTTTCTCCACACAAAATAAGAGTTTCATCTATAAAAACATTTCATTCACAGTAACCGCATTTCATAAAGCTCTTTATCAGACTTCTCGTTCAGTTTAATACATTTGTCTATTATTTAATCTGATCATTTGGTTGATCTGTAGATTCCTATAGATATTGATTCTATAGACGTAGTTTATACTTTGTTTGCAGTTTCCGATATGGATTACTAAATGACATGAATTATTTTTACATAAGTGATTTATCTTAGATGATAACCATCACTATGTTCAAAGTGTGTGTGTGTATGTGTGTGAGAGTGAGTGTGTGTGTGTGTGTGTGTGAGAGAGTGAGTGTGTGTGTGTGTGTGTGTGAGAGAGTGAGTGTGTGTGTGTGTGTGTGTATGTGTGTGTGTGTGTGAGTGTGTGCGCGTGTTTTTGTGACATATCAGGACACAAATGTGTATAATGACATGGGTATGACACAGGTATTACAAGGAGAGGGTGACTTATGAGCGCATTACCCATGTCCCCATTTTTCAAAAGGCTTATAAATCATACAGAATGAGTTTTTTTTTGAGAAACTAAAAATGTGCAGTTTCCTGTGATGGGTAGGGGTAGTGTGAGTGTGTGTGTGTGTGTGTGTGTGTGTGTGTGTGATGGGTAGGTTTAGGGGTAGGGGTAGTGTAGGGGGGTAGAAAATACACTTTGTACGGTATAAAAACCATTACACCTATGGAATGTCCCCACAATTCACAAAAACAAATGTGTGTGTGTGTGTGTGTGTGTGTGTGTCCTGTATTGAGGTGTTTCTTGTCGTTTGCATGTCATACATGAATAATGAATGCTCCATTAACACATCAGTGGCCGTCTCTCTCTCTTTGTGTGAGTGTGTGAAGGGGGCGGAGCTTCAGTGAGACTCTCTGTCATGTTAAACAGCAGATCACCAGAGCCACGGCGTGTGCTTCAGTCGTCTGTAACCAAACTCTTCATTATTCAGAGGCCTTATAATGTGCACTTATTGTGGTAATGCACAGGCGAGACCGGGGCTAGTTGTCACACCCTACCCTCCTGGGTCGCTCTGCCCACACACGACCACATTATATTTGAGTGAGTTTCTCTGACGCCACACACATCACGGTTCCTGTAGAGAGCACATTCAGGGCTTTTCACAGATACCATTTGTTCGAAGGTTTCACCAGGACAACAACATCTCATCGGTCTTTAAAAATGACTCAATGAGCAAATTTAGCACTCTCATGGAAATATGATCATATTTTGTAATTATCATTGAAATCTGACTCATTTTCAGTTGTTTGTTATAAATCAACATATCAGGGAAATGTTCTAATCAAAATATGACTTTCTGTTACGAAACAGGACGTTGAGTTCATACACGTCCACTTTAGACTGAAATCATGTTTATCAGGCGTTCTGGAGACACAACAAGTGAATATTACATAGCAATGTTCCTATAAAATATTAGATGTTATTATGAAAATGTTGCCAACTATTACTCCCATTATTACACTTCTTTCTTCATTACGTGTTGATCCAGTGTAAAGAATGGGAAAACACGTCCATTTTACCCACATATTGCATAACGTAAAATGGTATATCAGTTCATTATATCTTTCATAACAGTTGAGAATCATCAAACAAAGTTTGGTTAAAAAAAATCCTGGAACCTAAAAATGTATTGGTAAATGGAAAAAAAATCCCATTGTCACTACAGAGGACATAGCATAACATATGAATAAAATATAATTTTTCCTTTTGTTTCTTATGATCTAAACAATGTAATGACATGAAAACCTACACAAATACTAGGTTTATTTATTTGTAAAAGTATATTTCAGCAACCAGCGGGGCATGTTGTCACTATTACAAAAACAGTGAAACAAAATGCTACAGCAAAAATGTAATAAACTATTTATTTCTGTGAATTTATCATCATTACTCCAGTCTTCAGTGTCACATGATCCTTCACAAATCATTCTGATATGAGGATTTGATGCTCAACAAACATTTATGATTATTATCAGCAGCGTTGGGGAAAGTTACTTTGAAAAGTAATGCATTACGTTACTTTTGCGTTACTTTTTCTCACCTGGGATGGCTTGTTTTTTTTTTTTTATAACAGAAAAGTTAGAATGCTATTTTTGGGCAAATGTAAACGCCCTTTCAGACCAAAATTTAAATAATAAGGCTGAAGGAAATTTAACACTTCATTAATAAAAAATAAAAATCTAATGTCATTTTTGCGTATGGTTTAAATGAATCATCGAAGATCAGCAGCAAGTACACTGGTCAGTAAAGTGAGATTAAATGCATAAAAATGTTGGTTTTATTTAACATATTTTTATTATTGGAGGTTTGCGTTTGCATTTCTCTGATTTTATTAATTTTGAGGAATACAACTCCTCTGCAATTATGATTTCTCAGCATGAGGACAAGAGAGCGTCAGTCAATAAATGGGAAAACAAAGTAACTCAGATATTTTGTTTAAAGTTTAAAAGTAATGCGTTACTTTACTAGTTACTTTAAAAAGGTAATCTGATTACGTAACTCAAGTTACTTGTAACATTGATTATCAGTGTTGAAAACAGTTGTGAAACACTATAATTCAAAGGTAAAATTGCATTAAAGCATTACATTGATCAAAAGTGACAGTAAAGACATTTATAATGGCACAAAAGATTTCTAATATGATGATTTGATGCTCAAGAAACATTTATGATTATTATCAGTTGAAAACAGTTGTGAAACACTATAATTCAAAGGTAAAATTGCATTAAAGCATCAAAAGTGAGAGTAGAGACAATTATAATGGCACAAAATGTTTCTATCTCAAATAAATGCTGTTCTTTGGAACTTTCGGTTCATTCCGGTTTGCATATGTAAATGAGCGCGTGTTCATGCCCCGCCCCCCGAGCGCGCGGGTATATAAGCGGCGCGCGGCGGTTTCCTGCGTCTCTGGAGTGCTGAAGGCGTTAGAGACGCACACCCGCCATTTCATCATCCCGCTACTACTGCGACATCACAGGTACCCGATTTCTACTCGCATTTGTTTGATTTATTCGATGTATGTTTCACTATGTGTACATATAGCTCGTTTAACGGTGGAGTTGGATAGATTTGTGCGTGTTTGGCCTTCACGATTAGCGCGCTGCTTAAAATGGCGGCGCATGATGGAGCTCTTCATCATCCTCATCCGAGATCAACCGTTTTTATCAGCTTGTAATACCTTAATCGATACACTTACCTCATGGGATCGAGTATTTGCGTAGTTTAATGCGCATATGACGATCTCAGGTTATATCTCGGTATATTTTATTCGATCGTCCGTGTGTTTTGTGTGGAGTCTATTGTTTGACCTAGTTTGGAGCGGCGTGCCCGCGCTGACCCATATCTAGTGTTTTGTTAACCCAAAAGCTCAAGAAATATTGAACTAACCTATTGGTTATCTATTTTAATTGCGCGACTAAGCGTTTCCCGCCTCTTTTATTTATTATTTTCTATTTTTATCGCCCGGCCGCCATGAGTCATAAATAATGCGTTTGTACGTTTTATATGAGCTGTAATTTGACACTTGTGCGATATTAATCCGTGTGTGTGTTTGTAGCTCAGAATGTCTGACGAAGGAAAGCTGTTTATCGGCGGTTTGAGTTTCGATACCACCGAACAGTCGCTAGAAGACGCCTTTTCCAAATATGGCGTCATCACCAACGGTAAGTCCCGCCCTCTGGCCAATCACAGTCCCTCTCTGCAGCCGCGCTGCTTTTGTATTGGTTAGAGTGCTTTCTGTGATTTACATAAGAGGCTCATTATAGTGCGTTTCTCTTTTCAGTTCGTGCATTTTTAAAGAATATATATATATATATATTTAATTGTACTCATACTTTAATTTATTTTTTTAATTTTATAATGTTTATTATATTGTATTTATGAATTTGTTAAATGTTTGTATCTGCCATGTTAAACTTAAGTTATTTAAATTAAGTTTATGCCTCAAACTTAAATACTACTATTTTCAGTTCATGTGGCCCGAAACAGAGAAACCAACAAATCCCGAGGATTTGGCTTTGTGACTTTTGAGAATCCAGACGATGCGAAGGACGCGCTGGAAGGAATGAATGGAAAGGTTCGTTACTGAGACACTACTAATTTTTTTTTTTTTTTTTACACTTGAGCACAACAGTCGGTTCCGGAAGTTAAAACCAAAAGTGTAAATTTTCTCATAAGATTGTAACCATGAAAAACCACATTCATTTTATCCATAAGGAAATCTAGGACGCCTAAGTTTACTTATTACAATGTAAATCTAATAATGACAAAATATATAGTTGTAAAGGTCTAAGACTCCTAAATATATTACTGCTGGTTTTTTTTTTGTTAGAAATTATGTAGGATCAGTAATAGATCAGTTTATGACGAGTGCACCTCTAAATCGACATCATAACAGGAGACACTTAATGAAACGTGTTCATTCTGAAGGTTCATAAAACTCATTCTAGTGTTGTCCATAATTTATAAAATCATCTAAAAATTATTTTTTTTAGTGCCTGTGTTATATTTTAGTATCATAAATTGGGTATCTTACAAATAAGTTTTGAAATTGGATGTTGAGTTACCATAGAAACGGTGCTCTAAATTCGTTTAGCGGGCTCCTCCCCTATTGGGTGTTTTGTTTCATAATTTAATCAACTTTTTTTAATCTTAACATGTATCGTCGTGAGTATCAAGGTTCCGTATTTTGTAATTGAAATTATATTTTGACAAATTTATTACAGCAGAATGCTTTAAATTCAATGGAATGTCACCCGGTGGCTATTTTTGGTATTACGCCTAAACAAAATTTGTGATATCAACTTCAAATTTGGAGCACAACTTGGTTAGACATGTCTCTTGTAGTAATTTGTGTAAATTTTGTAATATATTATCTAAAATTTAGTACAGTGCATTTGATTTACAGTAAATGTAAACTTTCATATCTTTTTCCTTTTTTTTTTTTTTTTTTTAAGTGCTTTCACTTCGGGGGGGGGGGGTGTGGTGTGAGTTAAGGGGTTAATGTTAAAGGGTTCTGAGTTTAATCAATGGCTTCAACAAAATCATAAACCATCTTTTTGCTGTTTCAGTTTATTTAAAATAACCATGTTTAACATTGGAAGTCAGGGTGTAAAACTACATTACCCATGATGCTGTGCACCAATCTCACCAATCAGAGTTGAAGTGATTACTGTTAAGGGAACACAGTGTATGGGCACTAATCCATTGTCTGTTCATGTGTAGTCTGTGGATGGCCGGACGATCCGTGTGGACGAGGCTGGGAAGGGCGGCGGTGGAGGCGGCCGGTCCGGTGGTGGATCCTACAGAGGTGGAGGAGGGGGAAGAGGAGGTGGGGGTTTCTTCAGAGGAGGCCGAGGAAGAGGAGGTTCGAGAGGTGCTGATCTCTCAAAGTATACGAGTTGTGTGCCAGGTTTTTAAAGTTGCATTGTTTTAATGTCTTGCTCTCTGAAGGCGGTGGCGGCTATGGCGGAGGAGACCGCGGTTACGGCAGCAGTGACCGTAGTTACGGAGGAGACCGAAGCTACAGCGGCGGATACAAAAGCGGAGGTGGAGGAGGCGGTTACTCCTCCGGTGGAGGCGGTGGTTACAACAGAGACAGGTGTGTTAGTACAGATCCACCTGTGTTTGATTATTTCTGTGTCAGATCGACGTGCAGCACAATTTAATGTCTGCTCTTTGACCAACTGCAACAATGAAACCATTTTAACAATTAAACATTTAAACTGTAACGATGAAACATCTTTGGACGTTAGACTGTATCGATGATGCATTTGATGTTTGACTTTTATCAGTTAAACCTTTTTAGACCGTAACAATTGAGAATTTTTGGGCGATAGACCGTAACCAGGAAACATTGCATTGATTTTTGCAGACTAACGTAAATGTTGACTAAGTAAATGCAGATAATTCAGTCCAGCTCAGTAGTTACCCTTGTTCTGACGCTCTTGTCTGTGTTGACCGTGTGTCTCTCTCTGTGCAGGAGTTCTAGTTACGGCGATCGAGGCGGCTCTTACAGAGATAGCTATGATAGCTATGGTACGTATTAGCTTCCTCGGCTCTACAATCCCCATACAAGCATGTCGGCTGTCCTTGTGCCGCCGTAGACTGGTAAAACAGGCTTTTCTTGAGTTTCTACAACTGTGGGGCGGATTAGTCAACTCATCTTTACCACATACTACTATTTTTACATGGGATTATAAAACAAATGCTTTTAAATGGCACAATTTTCAATTTGGATCGAAATCTTCAGGACCAGTAATATTAAAAACCGAATCATCCGACCATCTCCATTGGAGGAACAGTTGCTCTCACACACTCCAGATCGCTCGACCCTGTTTTCATGTCTTTGGGTTGGTTGTTGGTTAGTGGGTTTGTTAGTTAGAGGGATTTTCTGTCTTAAACCTGTTGAGATTCTTCAGTGTCTTGATGTGTGATACTTCCTCCTCAGCTGTAACCGAGTAAAACCCAAGACCCGACACGACACTGGCCGAGCGTTTCTAAAGACTCATGGATCTATTCTTGGATTTGTTTTGTAGCTGTTCTCCCTGTTTCTGTTCTGTTCTTGTACTTTGAGAAAAAGGCCGTTTCTGTTCATCAGCCGTGAACGAGCGATTGTGTTCACGTTACACGAGAAGAGCGCCGACGGGTTCCTCTTCTGCTTCGTTTGACACCTTTAAACGTTACATTTGACCAACCTTCATGTCACTGTAGCGATGTGGGTCCCTGTGCTTCTATGGGGAGTTTAGAGTGTTTAATCTGTTCCAGTAGATCTAGTGCTGTCATTAAGAGAACGGCTCCTTTTGTTAGCTCTAAGCCAGGCAATGATTTGTCCATGTCCAGTTTCCCAAAAGTGAATTCCTTTCAGACTGGTGACCGCTGCGCAGCTGGAGCGTCCGGCACTGGCGCTGCTGTTCTTGAGGCTTGCGCTGCCTGAGGTCTCTCTGCTCTACGCCTGCATTTTAATCATGGACTCTTGACCTAAAAATATATCAAATATTTACTTGAAAAAGAGAACCAGAAATTGTTAACAGTACACTCCAGAACTGGGAAAAAAATCCTTGTGCTCTTGTTTTTCTTTGTATCAGAATTTGACTCACTATTTTGTTTTTATTCTTTTATTTTTTTGCTCTTCAATTGTGGCTTCATGGAGCCTATTAAACGAAACGATTTGTTCAAACGCTTTGAATTCTGTTGTTGCCTTTTCAAAGAATCTACAAGACCCGATGGAGTTATTGTGCGGGTTCACCATAAATGGAAATCATTTTATCAAAATCGGGGCAGTTATTAAACTAAAGACTGACTTTAATCATGAGAATTTCTATTCATTTTTGAATTCTAGTCATGCATATAAAATAACTTAAACTGTCGCTGATCCAAGTGCAGAATTGTATTAAATTTAATAATTTTGCACACCTATTCTCAATGCAGTCTCCAGGCTTTCTGCCGTCTTAATTTGGAGCATAAAGTCTTATTGCCTTTTAAATCAGGGCCCTATGGTTTCTGCGACGCAGAATCAATTCATAAAAATGGAATTTGAGAAAATAAAACCATTTCATAAGGCCCAATATTATAAGACAACTGCAATTTAAGTTTCATGATTTCAATTAATTAGGTGTGCTTTTTGATCAACAGTTTTATTTAACCATTAAAACCGAATCAGCTATATATTATATATAAGTTAATAGGGCTGTAAATTTAATTGTGGCTTTAAATTGCATGCTCTGCAAAAGATGTATATCTAGGAATGTTTTCCAGCACAAACATCTAAACATCCTTAAATCCAGACACATTTACTGGAGAAGAGAAATGATGTTTTGTTTTTCTGAGAAATTGAACGAAGTGAGTTTATGCTTAATTCAAATCCAAGTAATTTTCATACCCAATGACAGATATCTGTTCTTTTAAGTTGATTTGTGAACACACTGGCAGATATTCCTGATTTAATCAGTCACTTTCCCAAAATTTCTTCTCAAACTTAAAGCTTTTTTTGTAAGATAAGTTGATCTGTTTGAACTTTGAAGTGTCACTAATACTCATTTACATTAGAGAACATACTGACGTGTTTTCCCTTCGGTTTATTCCTTACATTCTTTAAAAGATCTCAAGCTTCATTAAACCTGCAGAAATGTCAGCTTTTGCATTCTAGTCCTGCATTTAAAATTAAGTATTAAATGCAAACACTTGGTTAAACTCTTAATTCAGTACACTCACTCATTGTTTTTGCATTAAGAAAAAGTATTAAATTGTAGCTGATTTAAATGCAGAGAATTTTTAAAGTTGACCATTATAGTTTAGCACTCATTTTCATTACGGTTTGTTTTTGCGTCATGCATTCTGCGTTTAGAAATAATTTGATTTGTAGCTAAAAGCACAACTATAAAACAAAAACAAAAGTTACAATAAATAGAACTAGTAGATGTGCTTTTTTTAAAATGCATTAAGATTTTATTTCTTTTCGGTGAGGGTTTAATTGTCTTTAATGTCCCAAAGCAAGAGCATATTAACCGTTCCCAAACATGTGACCCTGGAGCTCAACACCAGTCATGATCTCACGGGTGTATCTGTGGTGATAGCCAACAACACATTGTGTGGGTCAAAATTATCCATTTTTCTTTTATGCCAAAAATCATTAGGATATTAAGATCATGTTCCATGAAGATATTCTGTAAATTTCCTACTGTAAATATATCAAAAATGTATTAGTAGTAATATGCATTGCTAAGGACTTCATTTGGACAACTTTAAAGGAGATTTTCTCAATATTTAGATGTTTTTGCACCCTCAGATTCCAGATTCTCAAATAGTTCGGCCAAATATTGTCCCATCCTAACAAACCACACATCAATGGAAAGATTTATTCAGATGATGTATAAATCTCAATGTCAAAAATTTGACCCTTCTGACTGGGTTTGTGGTCCCGAGTCACATATAAGCTTCACTTTCTAGTCGATTTGAGTTCAGTGCGACTCTTGACGGGTTGAGACTTTAGTTTATCATTAGGAAGCATGTGATATCTTAAGAGGGTGAAGATTAACAGTTTTATTTGTCACATTTACAACTCAAACCATGTTACGGTGGTTCAAACTCTCATGAGCTCCAGCAGGAACCCAAGAGTAGACTAGCTGGGTTGGTTTATTAAAGGTTTACTCTAAACTAAACTAAATGGAGCTCAATCTTTACCGATGCCTGTTTTCTCCAGGGGTCAGACTCTGAGTATAATGGTTAATGGACTCTAGTTTGTCCAGAAGTGTAAGTTCTTGAGTGTGTTTCACCCAATGCTTCGTTGAATCCAAGCGCTCTGCTTCTGTAAAGAGTGGAGCGAGTTTCCTCAAACCTGGATCATGAAGCGTTGCATCTACCGAAGCCAATCCTGAAAGCTCTGGCTGCTCTGCTAGTTCATGTGCGGAGGTACAATAGCCCCGTGTCCGTGAGGTAACCTTCCTTTGCTCTCATCTTTACCTGAGTTTTATTTCTTGCTCTCAGAGTCACTAGGATGCCTTCAGATGTTTAATGTCGTTTCAGTTGCGTCTGCATGGTGTGGTAGCTCTGAAAGCTTGCATCTCCAGCTGAAGCCACGTCAGATACTGATTTCTCATTTCTGCCATTGTCAACCATTCTAGCAAATCCTCCAAAGTTTAGGTTCTCTGCCCGGCGTCTCATCAGGCGCCAGTTCAATTCGTGAGACGTTAGATTACCTCTGAGTTTTATTTGTTTTTGATCAAACTAGTTCTGTGCTAATGTGCGAGTCCTTCCTTTGAGTGGTTAATTTTCTTCCTTTGACTTTATTCAGGTTAATTTCTGATCAGAAACGTCTCGTGTTTGAAGACGTTCGAGGCTGTTGAACGATGTTTTTCCCCTGAACGTGAAGGGTGAGGTTGGTATTACGCCTTCCGTTGATGTGCCGTCTGATTATCTGGAGGTTCTGAAACAGTGCCTGATCTGGTTTTCCTCTGGTTTCTGTGCAGATGATGGACTGAAGATGAGAGCCGAGGAGACGCTGGGATTGATGGAGATTCATGTGCTCTTGTATTTTATGACGTCTGAGGAGAGTTTTTCTGTGGTTTATTCATATTAAGGTCATTAAATAAATGAATCTTAACGTTAAAGGTGCCGAGTTTACACTGCAAAGCCATTGGTTTGAATGAACCACATAAAAGAGTAAATGTCATTTATCAGCAACATGTTTGTATGGACAAAAAAAATGTTTTATTTAGTAAATGTAACACTGGAAGACCATTGGCCAAACATTTATATTTTAATAAAATCAAACGTTCACATCAGTCTTGTTGAATCGTGTTTGTGGCACTCTAAGACAGAACGAGATCACAGCTCAACGACACAATCCGTCCCAGAAAACTTGGGCAGGTTCAGCTCGTACTTCTTCTGAATGTCGTAGGGCAGAAAGCGTCCGGCCAGGAAGTGAGACCCGGGGAAGCTCAGGGCGCATCGCTTGGGCGTGATCAAGGACACCAGAAGAGCGGGACTGATTCCCTCCGAACTGGATTCATCGGCGTCCCAGCCTGCAGTTACAACACAGGTGCTTAGGAGAAAAGTGCTTCAATATAGGACTCTAGGGTTCTTCACTCAATTTTATGCAAAAAAGGGTCTGTATTTCTACAGATAAAGTATGTTTACAAACTGTTTAATTCAGAAAATTTTATTAAAAATTAAAATGCATTAAAAAACTAAATGCATGATGAGAACTCCAAAAAGGTTCTATATACACTATATTGCCAAAAGTTTTAGGACGCCTGCCTTTACATGCACATGAACTTTAATGCCATCCCATTCTTAATCCGTAGGGTTTAATATGGAGTTGGCCCACCCTTTGCAGCTATAACAGCTTCAACTCTTCTGGGAAGGCTTTCCACAAGGTTTAGGAGTGTGTTTATGGGAATTTTTGACCATTCTTCTAGAAGCGCATTTGTGAGGTCAGGCACTGATGTTGGACGAGAAGGCCTGGCTCGCAGTCTCCGCTCTAATTCATCCCAAAGGTGTTCTATCGGGTTGAGGTCAGGACTCTGTGCAGGCCAGTCAAGTTCCTCCACACCAAACTCGCTCATCCATGTCTTTATGGACCGACGCTTTGTGCACTGGTGCGCAGTCATGTTGGGACAGGAAGGGGCCGTCCCCAAACTGTTCCCACAAAGTTGGGAGCATGAAACTGTCCAAAATGTCTTGGTATGCTGAAGCATTAAGAGTTCCTTTCACTGGAACTAAGGGGCCAAGCCCAACCCCTGAAAAACAACCCCACCCCATAATCCCCCCTCCACCAAACTTTACACATGGCACAATGCAGTCAGGCAAGTCCCGTTCTCATGGCAACCGCCAAAACCCAGACTCGTCCATGGGATTGCCAGACAGAGAAGCGTGATTGGTCACTCCAGAGAACACGTCTCACTGCTCTAGAGTCCAGTGGCGGCGTGCTTTACCCCACTGCATCCCACGCTTTGCATTGCACTTGGTGATGTAAGGCTTGGATGAGCTGCTCGGCCATGGAAACCCATTCCATGAAGCTCTCTACACACTGTTCTTGAGCTCATCTGAAGGCCACAGAAGTTTGGAGGTCTGTAGCTGTTGACTCTGCAGAAAGTTGGTGACTTCTGCGCACTGTGACCCTCAGCATGCGCTGACCCCGCTCTGTGATTTTACGTGGCCTATCACTTCGTGGCTGAGTTGCTGTTGTTCCCAATTGCTTCCACTTTGTTATAATCCCACTAACAGTTGAGCGTGGAATATTTAGTAGTGAGGAAATGTCAGGAATGGACTTATTGCACAGGTGGCAACCTATCACGGTACCACGCTTGAGTTCACTGAGCTCCTGAGAGCGACCCATTCTTTCACAAATGTTTGTAGAAGCGTCTGCATGCCTAGTGCTTGATTTATACACCTGTGGCCATGAAGTGATTGAACACCTGAACTCAGTGATTTGGAGGGGCGTCCCAATACTTTTGGCAATATAGTGTATGAAGCACCTGACAGAACACTTTAAGGTTCTAAGAGAAGGGTATCGTGGGAAACTGGTGTTTTCTTGGTCTTGGCAAATGAAAGTAAATTTTTCTATACCAACGATCAAACCCGGCGTTCATGCGAGCGGGAGAAATGATGCTCAATGTGGAACATGTTCATGGAAAACTAACTCACCACTCCAGTTAATAAATGAAATGGTTTAGTACCTGACGGGATGTCCAGGCTGGCGATGGGGACTTTGAGGTCTCGTAGAGTCTGCAGGACGCCGGTCAACGGCTCGCCGACGGACACTAGCGCAGTTTCTGGGCCCAGAACCGCGTCCACAACCAGGTTATACGCGTCATTGAGCAGCTGCACCTTCAAGAAGAAAACCAGCAAAATGTGTTTGAGAAGGTGTTTTCAGTTCCAGTCTTTAGACCATATATTCTTAACTCTGAACTAACATGAATAAATAATGAACCATTGTATTTTTAAGTAACATTAACAAAGGCTAATCAATAGTTTGCTCATTGCTAGTTCATGTTAATTAATGCATTATCTAATGTTAACAAATGAGTGTTACTGAGATGCATAGTAAAAGACATTTATATTAAATTACAAGGTAAACTTTGAACATTACAACAAACTATTAAGTATGACTTTTCTTCAGATAACATGTTGGTTCAGTCTGACCTCGTTGGGCAGGTAGGACAGGAAGGGCAGGTCCATCCGCTCGCACTGCACCGTCAGGTCCTGATGAAGGCTGTCCGGCGAGCGTTTGGGACTGAACACAGTGGGAATGTATTCCTGTCTCACACACACACAGATCTGTCCGGTCACTAGGGCTGCTCTTTAACTCTTTCCCCACCAGAATATTCTGAGGGCCATGAAAGTTTTGTGAAAATGTTCAAACCGCTGGCATGGAAAGAGTTCATGTTTGATTAACCTTTTTTATTTTAACAGAGCTAATCATTAATCTATCCACCACAGAATAAAAAAGGTAATTGCTACTTTTTATCTCACAATTCTGACTTTTTTATCACAATTGGGAGTCCGAAAAAACAACAACCTTTTTTATTCTGTGGCAGAAACAGTTTTGCTTGACTTTTTATCTCGCAATCCAATCTTTTGTTAAAAAAAGAAGCAAAAAAAAGAATCACAAACAACAGTGAGGAATCGATTTTTTGACTTCCACAATTCCAGGAACCAGGTTTGGGTTTGGAGCAGCTCTATGGGTCAGAATGATCACGGATAGCTCAAGCGTGTCACGTGTGTTCACTCACAAACACATGGAGATGTCGGGCACACGCCAGCCCCACGCAGCCGTTCTGATCCGGGCCACAGATCACCAGCACCGTGGGCTGCCGTTTTTCCAGAGACGACAGCGGGAAGGCCTGTAGAATTACAAAGAAGCATTGAATCAAACGTGACATTGAGTAGAACGACTGTAGAGTCCACACTCTTAAAACTAAAGGTTCTTTATTGGCATCAAATGCATAAAATACTATTTCAGTCTTTCTACTTTAATTCAATGTGTTACTTGCCAATTCTGTAATTATTTGTGAAATTTACTAGCAATTTCTGAGTGAAAATTATTTCTACACAAAAAGTTGGTGTAGGATTTACTGTCACTCAAAAACTCACAAATAATTACAAAGTAGATACATTATGAAGTAGAAACACTGAAATAGTATTTTCTTGATCAATGAACAATGTATCAAAATGAAGTGAGTGAAAATTAATGTTTATAGATATTTGTGCTGGAAAACAAGATCATTGAGAATCATTTTTGATCATCAGTGAGCTACAGGAACGTATTGCATTCACATAGTATTTCAAAAACTACTACACAAATGGTCAGTGGAATCACTAAAGTCTCGTCCCTGCAGACCTTCACGATGGCGGTCGCACACGCGTGTCCTAGCATCTCCGTCAGCTGTTGCCGTCCAAAACGATAATCCCCTAGCAACTCCATCTCCATGGCAACTGCCTCCTCTTTACTGCAAAACATGATCAAATAACTTGAGATGAACTCTAAAAATAAACTAGTTTTAAACATGACTGATGAAAGTTAAATCTGTAAGAGATGGATATGAATGTATGACATCTAAAAACATTAAATGTGGCTTGTGACGATCATCGTCATTCTGATGTTTTTGCTTCAGGACGCCTGTGGAAAGCCTGATCCGCTGCCCTTCCGTGGCCGGGATCGATAGGGAATCCCTGGGACGTTCGGCTCCTTAGTTCCTGAACTCATGCAGGGAATCGACCTGACAACAGATCCTTCCACCCAGGAGCCGAAACATGAGATCAAATCATCACATTCACTTCATCATCTTGAGATTCAGCCAAAGCTGGAACATTTATCTCGTCTGGCTGCAGTGTTAAACCACATTTGTACCACTTCTGAAATCATCACACCTGATAGAACACTGTTTCTGTGGCCTCATGCACTGTAACCACTGAACCACTGAACTACTGAAACACTGAACTACTGAAACACTGAAACACTGGAAACACTGAAACAACTGAAACAACTGAACCACTGAACTACTGAAACATTGAACCACTGAAACACTGAAACAACTGAAACAACTGAACCACTGAACTACTGAAACACTGAACTACTGAAACCACTGAAACACTGGAAACACTGAAACAACTGAAACAACTGAACCACTGAACTACTGAAACATTGAACCACTGAAACACTGAAACAACTGAAACAACTGAACCACTGAACTACTGAAACATTGAACCACTGAAACACTGAAACAACTGAAACAACTGAACCACTGAACTACTGAAACATTGAACCACTGAAACACTGAACTACTGAAACCACTGAAACACTGAACCACTGAAACCACTGAACCACTGAAAATACTGAAACACTGAAACCACTGTAACACTGAAACACTGAAACCCCTAAAACACTGAAACCACTTAAACCACTAAAAACACCTGAACCACTGTAACACTGACACCCCTGAGACCACTTTAACACTGAAACCACTGAAACCACTAAAACACTGAACCACTGTAACCACTGTAACACTGAAACACCTAAAATACTGAAACCACTTAAACCAATGAAAACACCTGAACCACTGTAACACTGAAACCACTGTAACACTGAAAACACTGAAACACTGGAAACACTGAAACCACTTAAACCACTAAAAACACCTGAACCACTGTAACACTGACACCCCTGAGACCACTTTAACACTGAAACCACTGAAACCACTAAAACACTGAACCACTGTAACCACTGTAACACTGAAACACCTAAAATACTGAAACCACTTAAACCAATGAAAACACCTGAACCACTGTAACACTGAAACCACTGTAACACTGAAAACACTGAAACCACTGAAACACTGGAAACACTGAAACCACTGAAACAATGAAACCACTGAAACACTCAAACCACTTTAACAGTGAAACACAGAAACCACTGAAACCCCTGAAACATTGAAACCACTTAAACCACTAAAAACACCTGAACTACTGTAACACTGACACCCCTGAGACCACTTTAACACTGAAACCACTGAAACCACTAAAACACTGAACCACTGTAACACTGAAACACCTAAAATACTGAAACCACTTAAACCAATGAAAACACCTGAACCACTGTAACACTGAAACCACTGTAACACTGAAACCACTGAACCACTGAAACACTGGAAACACTGAAACCACTGAAACAATGAAACCACTGAAACACTCAAACCACTTTAACAGTGAAACACAGAAACCACTGAAACACTGAAACCGCTGAACCACTGAACTACTGAAACCACTGAAACACTGAACTACTGTAACACTGAAACCACTGAAACACTGAAACCACTGTAACACTGAAACCCCTAAAATACTGAAACCACTTAAACCACTGAAAACACCTGAAACCCCTAAAACACTGAACCACTGTAACACTGAAACCACTGAACCACTGAAACCACTGTAACACTGAAACCACTGAAACACTGAAACCACTGAAACCCCTAAAACACTGTAACACTGTAACACTGAAACCACTGAAACACTGAAACCACTGAACCACTGAAACCACTGTAACACTGAAACCACTGAAACACTGTAACACTGAAACCAATGAACCACTGTACCACTGAAACCACAAAAACACTGAAACACTGTAACACTGAAACCACTGAAACCCCTAGAACACTGAACCACTGTAACCACTGTAACACTGAAACCCCTAAAACACTGAAACACTGAAACCACTGTAACACTGAAACCACTGAAACCCCTAAAACACTGAAACACTGAAACCAATGAACCACTGTAACACTGAAACGCTGAAACCCCTAAAACACTGAACCAATATAACCACTGTAACACTGAACCACTGTAACACTGAAACCACTGAAACCCCTAAAACACTGAAACCAATGAACCACTGTAACACTGAACCCCCTAGAACACTGAAACACTGAAACCACTGTAACACTGAAACGACTGTCACTGAGACGATTTGTTCGTCGGCCAGAGGAGAACTGGCACCCCGACTGAGCCTGGTTTCTCCCAAGGTTTTTTTCTCCATTCTGGCCCTGAAGGAGTTTTGGTTCCTTGCCACCGTCACCTTTGGCTTTTGGCTTGCTCAGTTGGGGACACTTAAATTTCAACTATATTACTGATCTGCCTGCATTGACACTATATGATAATTGAAATGAGCTGTATGACATCACCAGAGCGGCTGTACAGCCGAATCAAATTCTGTTGCATTATTTTCCTGTTACCACTGTGAAGCTGCTTTGAAACAACTGGCATTGTAAAAAGCGCTATATACAGTGGGGAGAACAAGTATTTGATACACTGCCGATTTTGCAGGTTTTCCTACTCACAAAGCATGTAGAGGTCTGTAATTTTTATCATAGGTACACTTCAACTGTGAGAGACGGAAAACAAAAATCCAGAAAATCACATTGTATGATTTTTAAATAATTAATTTGCATTTTATTGCATGACATAAGTATTTGATCACCTACCAACCAGTAAGAATTCCGGCTCTCACAGACCTGTTAGTTTTTCTTTAAGAAGCCCTCCTGTTCTCCACTCATTACCTGTATTAACTGCACCTGTTTGAACTCGTTACCTGTATAAAAGATCTCACCTCGTGGGGCATCAATGATCATGAGGAAGGTGAGGGATCAGTCCAGAACTACACGGCAGGACCTGGTCAATGACCTGAAGAGAGCTGGGACCACAGTCTCAAAGAAAACCATTAGTAACACACTACGCCGTCATGGATTAAAATCCTGCAGCGCACGCAAGGTCCCCCTGCTCAAGCCAGCGCATGTCCAGGCCCGTCTGAAGTTTGCCAGTGACCATCTGGATGATCCAGAGGAGGAATGGGAGAAGGTCATGTGGTCTGATGAGACAAAAATAGAGCTTTTTGATCTAAACTCCACTCGCCGTGTTTGGAGGAAGAAGAAGGATGAGTACAACCCCAAGAACACCATCCCAACCGTGAAGCATGGAGGTGGAAACATTCTTTGGGGATGCTTTTCTGCAAAGGGGACAGGACGACTGCACCGTATTGAGGGGAGGATGGATGGGGCCATGTATCGCGCGATCTTGGCCAACAACCTCCTTCCCTCAGTAAGAGCATTGAAGATAGGTCGTGGATGGGTCTTCCACCATGACAACAACCCGAAACACACAGCCAGGGCAACTAAGGAGTGGCTCCGTAAGAAGCATCTTAAGGTCCTGGAGTGGCCTAGCCAGTCTCCAGACCTGAACCCAATAGAAAATCTTTGGAGGGAGCTGAAAGTCCGTATTGCCCAGCGACAGCCCCGAAACCTGAAGGATCTGGAGAAGGTCTGTATGGAGGAGTGGGCCAAAATCCCTGCTGCAGTGTGTGCAAACCTGGTCAAGAACTACAGGAAACGTATGATCTCTGTAATTGCAAACAAAGGTTTCCTGCAAACAAACCCCTGAAACACTGAAACCACTGAAACCCTGAAACCACTGTAACACTGAAACCACTGAAAACACTGAAACCACTGTAACACTGAAACCTCTAAAACACTGAACCACTGAAACCACTGTAACACTGAAACACTGAAACCACTGAAACCACTGAACCACTGAAACACTGAAACCACTGAACCACTGAAACACTGAAACACTGAAACCCCTGAAACACTGAAACCACTGAACCACTGAACCACTGAAACACTGAAACCACTGAACCACTGAAACACTGAAACACTGAAACCCCTGAAACACTGAAACCACTGAACCACTGAAACCACTGAACCACTGAAACCACTGAACCACTGAACCACTGAAACACTGAACCACTGAAACACTGAAACCACTGAACCACTGAACCACTGAAACACTGAACCACTGAAACACTGAAACAACTGAACCGCTGTAACACTGAAACTACTGTAACACTGAACCACTGAAACACTGAAACCACTGAAACCCTGAAACTACTGTAACACTGAACCACTGAACCACTGAAACACTGAAACCACTGAAACACTGAACCACTGAAACCACTGAACAATTGTAACACTGCAACCACTGAAACACTGAACCACTGTAACACCGAAACCACTGAACCACTGTAACACTGAAACCACTGTAACACTGAAACCACTGAAACCCCTGAAACACCGAAACACTGAAACCACTGAAACCACTGAAACACTGAAACCACTGAAACACTGAAACCACTGTAACACTGAAACACTGAAACCACTGTAACACCGAAACCACTGAACCACTGTAACACTGAAACACTCAAACCACTGAAACACTGAAACCACTGAAACCCCTGAAACACCGAAACCCCTGAAACACTGAAACCACTGAAACACTCAAACCACTGAAACCACTGAAACACTGAAACTACTGTAACACTGAACCACTGAACCACTGAAACACTGAAACCACTGAAACACTGAACCACTGAACCACTGAAACCACTGAACAATTGTAACACTGCAACCACTGAAACACTGAACCACTGTAACACCGAAACCACTGAACCACTGTAACACTGAAACCACTGAAACACTGAAACCACTGAAACCCCTGAAACACCGAAACACCGAAACCACTGAAACACTGAAACCACTGAAACACTGAAACCCCTGAAACCACTGTAACACTGAAATCACTGAAACCTCTAAAACACTGAAACACTGAAACCACTGAAACACTGAAACACTGAAACACTGAAACCACTGAAACACTGAAACCACTGAAACACTGAAACACTGAACCACTGAACCACTGAAACACTGAAACCACTGAAACACTGAAACCACTGAAACCACTGAAACACTGAAACCACTGAAACACTGAACCACTGAAACACTGAAACCACTGAAACCACTGAAACACTGAAACCACTGAAACACTGAACCACTGAACTACTGAAACACTGAAACACTGAAACCACTGAACCATTGAAACACTGAAACCACTGAAACACTGAAACCACTGAAACCACTGAAACACTGAAACCCCTGAAACACTGAAACCACTGAAACCCCTGAAACACTGAAACACTGAAACCACTGAAACACTCAAACCACTGAAACACTGAAACCACTGAAACCCCTGAAACACCGAAACCCCTGAAACACTGAAGTGTATGACGGTTTCCACAGAAATCTAAAACAGCACAAATGTTTTCAACACTGATAATAATCATAAATGTTTGTTGAGCATCAAATCCTCATATGAGAATGATTTGTGAAGGATCATGTGACACTGAAGACTGGAGTAATGATGATAAATTCAGCTTTGATCACAGGAATAAATTACACTTTACTATATATTCACATAGAGAACAGATGATCTACACTGGAGTAATATTTCACTGTTTTACTGGATTTATGATCAGATAAATGAGCAGAAGAGACTACTTTCAAAACATTAAAACATCTTAAATATTCCAAACTTTTGACTGCCAGTGTACGCCAATAATGTTTTACATACTCATATTTTTTGTGTGTTTTACAGCTGTTTAATGAAAAAGAGCTGCATGAAGATTGATCAGAATTGTTCCTGTTATGCATACAGGATTTTGTTGTTTGTCTGCACTATTGCTGTAATAATGCTGTGCATAATGTTTCGTTCTCAGTCAGATCTCAGCCTGTGCAGAAGGAAGTAACGGATCAGCAGGATGAGGAGCGGATTAAAGGGTCGGTCTCCCGCTCGGATCACGAGCATCTGGAGCCGCAGGAGACACAGCAGATCAGCTCCATCATGTGTCTGTGTCAGCACCAAACACTCCAGACTGAAGCACATTACTGTTCTAATAAAGGGTTAGGGATTCATTTCCCAGATTCATAACCTCACAGGAAAGTTTATTCAATCTCGTACGTCTTCAGATCCCTCGGAAAACATCAGAAACAACCGGCGGGGAATGTGCAGAAAACATCTTTCATGAGTTCCTGGAGAACTTGAACTCTTGTAAAAAGACTTTGGCAGGAGGAAACGCAAGACAAACTGCTTTAATGAACTGTTAAAGAACCGCAGGACTCATTTTCTGTGTCGCTGAGCCGTAAACAAGCTTATAATACAAGAAAATACAGCAGATCTAGATCTAATAGACTGAGTCAAAACAGATGAAGAGATGAATATACTGCAAAAACTCTGTCTCGTTCTCCAGCACAAACATCTAAACATTCTTACATCGACACATTTACTGGAGAAGAGAAATGACTGAAGATATTAAGACAAATGAAGTGAGTTTGTGATTAAAACAAGAACAAATATCTGCCAATGGAGTTAGAAAAATAAAAAAAACAATTGTTTTCCCTTTGAATAAAGTTATTTTTCTGACTCCATTGGCAGATATTTGTTCTTGTTTACAGGGTTATTATAGTTAACTAACATCAAAAAGATAAAAAACATTACTTGAAATAAAATCAACGTTAACTGAGATTAAATAAAATATAGTACAATTGCTGCAAGTTGCCAAGGCAAGATTTCTTATTTTAACTTGATGTACTACTAAAACTGAAATAAAAATTAATAAAAACTAGAAAAAAAAATTCAAGCAAAAACTAATAAAAGCACACAATAAATTCACTAAAACTTAAAGTAAAATTAAAATAGCATTTGAAAATATGAACTAAAATATAAAAAAACTACACTGTAAAAAAAGTTGCTGCCTTAAATTTTTAAGTACAATCAACTTGGATATTTAAGTCATTTCAACTTAAATTACATTAAAATGACTTAAAAAATGAGTTGAATCTTGTATAACTTACAAAAAAATTACAACTTATTTTGATGAGTTAAAGCAATGTAAAAACATATGTTGTCATAATTTTTTTTTACAGTGTAATATAAAATATAACAAAGATATAAAATAAAAACTAATTCAAATTATTAATAAAAATAGTATCTCAATGATAAAATAACACTGACTTTAAGCACAAACTCACTTAATTTTTCATAAAACAAGTCTTAATATCTTCAGTCATTTCTCTTCTCCAGTAAATGTGTCGATGTAAGAATGTTTAGATGTTTGTGCTGGAGAACGAGACAGAAACACTGAGGAAGAGCAGAGTTTTTGCAGTGCACAGGTGTGTGTGTGTTACCTGAGATATCTGAGCGCCTCCACACACTCCTGATTCCTGCTGTTCATCTTCACTGAACTAAACACAAGGATTGAAAGAGTTTCAGGTCCTTCTCGTCTCTCTTTCTGCTGATGATGTGAGATGATGAAGCTGGTAATGTGAGAGTCTGTCTCGCTGAGAGCCAATCAGAGAGCCGCAGGAGCCGCAGGAGCCTTCCGATTGGCTGATGGAGTCCTCACGCTGAGCTGAGAGAATGGCACATCTTCATCACATACTGAAGCAGAGCTCTGTGTGTACGTTATCATATCTCTGTGAACGCTGTAACACACCCAACCCTTCATGCAAACCAGTATTATTATTACAGATGAAACGAGGAATTCTTCCTCATCCTGTGGAAACGCAAATCCTGAACAATGTTGTTGTTGTTGTGAAGCAGAAGAGCGTTTGTCTTGTTTTCCAGCACAAATATGAATGTCTGAATGTGATTCAAGACTCATTACTGTACAGGAACGTCTGACAGACTGAAGTGTGTTATAATCTGATGCCGAACATGAAGACAGTCCGTGGTGTGTGTGTGTTTGTGGTTCGTTTAGTTAGTGGATGATGTTGAGGTTTGAGGCCAAATTTCAGAGCAAAAATCCCGAGTGTCACAGTGAGTCTGTAGTTTCTCCTGATCATGCACTGGAAGATCTTTTGTTTCCATGGTGATTCAGAATAAATTGTAACACTTTACAGTAAGGTTCTATTTGTTGACATTAATTAACTACATTAGAACTATTTTTTATTTAAAGGGTCATAACACACACCATTTCTGCCAGTCTCATGTTAATCTTGAGTATCTATAGAGTAGTGTTGATCCTTCATATCTCCCAAGAGACTTTAGTTTATCATATTTATAAAAGACAGATACACTGTACCGATTCTTTCAGAAAACAGCCGAGCTCGTGGAGGCGTGCAGTGGGCGGAGCTAAAGAGTCTCTCACACACACACACACACACACACATCATGGCATTATCCCTGGATAACTCTCGATTCACTATACGTTGGTGTTGTTCACATTATATGCACTTACGCGCCGATTGCCAACAAAACACACACATTTGATGCAGTTTCACTCACCGCCTGCGGTTTCCACTCATGACCGGGAACAAACACACACACTTGCAGAACTCCGGAAACACAAACTGCATCCACTGTTCCCTTAACGCTGGGTTATTTGGGAAGCTGAACAAGGTGATCTTTCCCTCACACCAGAAACACACTTCTTTAGTGACATTGTTGATCTCGTGTCTAAACACACAACGCCAGCGCCGCCGACGGCTCCCGTAACCCGAACGAAGCTCATTGATGTGTGTGTGTGTGAGGAGTGTGTGTGTGTGTGAGTGTGTGTGAGGAGTGTGTGTGTGAGGAGTGTGTGTGAGAGAGTGTGTGTGTTTCTGTGTGTGAGAGTGTGTGTGTGGGGAGTGTGTGTTTGTGTGTGAGAGAGTGAGAGAGTGTGTGAGTGTGTGTGTGTGAGTGTGTGTGAGAGAGTGTGTAAGAGTGTGGGGAGTGTCTGTGTGTGTGTGTGGGGAGTGTGCGTGCGTTCATCCGGGAGAAGTGCCCATATAAGGAGTTCCGCCCTTTATGACGTCACACAGGGCCATACTCGAAAAACACTTTCCGAAACTTGTTCTAATCCTGAAGGAGTGTATTTGGCACAGAAATACTTCGTCACACGTCCAACTCGTGTTTTGAAACTTTGTCCATGTTTATCATGAGAATCAACTCTTGAACAGTGTGAATGAGGCAGAACGCAGGAAATAGCATTAGACCCGCCCTTTAAACAAAATGATTGTACTATATTTTAGTTTGATAATGTTTTTATTTAACATTTTGTATTTTTAGGGGATTTTACGGTACTAAATTAAATTTATGGAATAGGTATGATGCACTTTTTGACCTGAAAATTTAATTTCCAAGCTAAA
>CM077175.1:258500-268500 GCA_039654105.1 Coreius guichenoti | reverse complement strand
TCTCACCGTCGGTCCTGTTCGGCCTGCAGCAGCGGCAGGAGCGCGACCCGAGCCTCCAGGTCCTCGATCTGCAGACGCCTGTGAAGAAGACGACAGCGGTCAGTCTGACGGACCCGACACACACACACACACACACACGGATGAAGAGCAGCGACTCCAGCCTCACCTGCGCTCGCGGTTCCAGCGGAAGAGCCTCCAGTACCCAAACACCAGGATCCCCACGCCGATCCCGAACATACTGTAACCTGGGGACGACACACACATTACCCAGAAAACCACTGACTTACATGTGCTTAAATTTCAACTATATTACTGATCTGCCCGCATTGACACTATATGATAATTGAAATGAGCTGATGACATCACCGTTTTCTCCAGAGCGGCTGTACAGCCGAATCAAATTCCGTTGCATTATTGTCCTGTTACCACTGTGAAGCTGCTTTGAAACAATTGCCATTGTAAAAAGCGCTATATAAATAAAGGTGATTTGATTTGATTATCACGATTAACTGTTAAAAGAGCTCGATCTCGAGTCAAACACACACGATCTTATTCCTAAATAACAGTGAACATTCAGATCTGATCCAGAGAGAGCCGCCCTCATGTATAGATATGAAACCGCTGCACACACACACACACACACACACACACATTCTAGTGTTGCCAACTGTCCTGTATTAGCCGGGACGTCCCGTATATTGGGCCTAATTGATTCTCTTGTCCCGTTTGACTTCTACGCTGATCTAAGGGTTCGTTCACATATGGTGTGTGTTTGTGCACTCAAGTTCGTTATTTTAAATGTAGACACGCAGTGCTCGAACTGATCCGGGACCCCCATATGGAGTAAAAAATAGACTTAGGGGATCCTCAATTTCATGAATTAATTATTTACAATAATTCATGCGACTGTGCATTTTTAGGCTGCTCTTAATTTCTCTTTAAAAATGTAAACGCTGCATCTAAAGTCATCAAAACTGACTCGTGTCATCAAAACTCTTTTTTGTGACCAAAAATGTGAAAAATAAATCTAAATTATCATGCATGACATTCTTTTAACTGTAAGCAACCCAATTTGTCTAGATCTGTAATATTATTTCCCTTGTATAATGAGCTCGTCTTAATGTTTTAAATTATACATTCTGTATTTTTATTATGCATTTTATACTTTGTGCTCGTGTGATTTAGTCCGCCTGTGAAATTACTTTTATGCAACAGTTCGCCGGAACAATTATGTAAATAAATAAATACATAAACAGGGAAGAAAAAAAGAAAAAAATAGCGCGATAGAACGCAGAAAAAAAAACGGTGTTTACAGAAAGCTAATTACAGAAACTATAAACTCAATTTAACAACACAAGCACCTATATATATATATATATGTATGGTGCTCGAATGTGTTCAATATTTCTCCAGTATCAGCGCTGGGACTTTTCACCGTCTGTATCACTCCGCTCGCCTGTGTTTGCGCAACTTGCATCATTCAGCCAGTAGGTGGCGACACGTGACTCTTTATAAGTGAGCAATTGAACCATTCATTAGTAAACTTTGATTAGTCCAAAAACATTGATTAATTCAGGAAAGAAACGAGTTGATGAAACCGATCTTTGATGCTCATATGCTTGACAAATAACGTATGCCACTGCCCACTGACATGCCTTTAAAGCTATTGTTATCTGTTTTTTTTGGCCTTAAAACACCTTAAAATGCACGTGTGCAAATCTGGGGGGGCGTGACAACACTGAAAGCTCAGCCAAGATGGACGAACAGCTGAAGATCGCTGTACAGGGCGGGTTTTTATTGCTCATCTCCAGAAATATATCTCGCAGTAGAGCTGATGCAAGGGCTGGAAATCCAGTTATCCTTTGCCGAAACATCATCATCATCATCATCATCATCGTCATCGAGAACGCGGCTCATGATCGCTTAGCAACGGCAGACGCCGCGAGAGCGTTTAGTTTGTTCTGCACAGTAGGTGTGTGCGAGTAACATGCCTTTAACCGCGGCAGGAACATCTGTGTGTGTATGCACTTGTAGATTATATTGCAAACAAATGATTATGATATTCACAGTGATACTGTCATGAGAAATCCATGTTGAAAACAGTTGTGCACATTTTTTTTGGATTCTTTGATGAATATAAAGTAAAAAAAAAGCATTAAAATGTCTTTACTGTCACTTTTGACACATTTAATGCATTCTTGCTAAATGAAACTTAATTTCTTACTGACCCCAGACTCTTGAACGGTAGTGTATAATGCTACAAACGCTTTAGATGGTGTGTGTGTGTGTGTAACAACTGACATTTATCTTCACTTATGCAGGACGTTAGTGGACTTAAGGTTAAGATAGCACCTAATATCAAAACATAGCTTAAGTGTGTAAACTTACTATAGCTCATATTAAAGCTTCGAGCTTTCTGCTGCTGTGTGTCCTCGTGCTCTATGAGCTGTAAATGGGTCTTAATGTCAGATTACAGGGACCCGGTTACAGATGTTTGCGATACATCAGCCATAAACCAAAACTAAACGTTTAACCAAAAAGGACGTCGTGGCTCCGCACAGTGGAAACATTACACCAAAAAATATATTTATATACTTGAATTTCACAATAAAATATCAGCATGTATAAAACACAATATACTTTAGAAAGCAAAAAAAAGTCCTGATTTTGTTGCATGTAACACTGAACTAACCTTTCACACACACACTTGACTGCAGACGCTGAGATAACACACACACACACACTTTGAGTGTCCCTTACAATCATTCAGATTATCACAGAAGTCCTGGATAAAAGTTTGTAGTTTAACGATGTCCAGCAAACCTTCTGATAATGACCAGATGCCGTTTGACCACAGATCTCTTACAGCTGCATCTCTACCGGCCGAACACTGCAGAGAACCGTCGACTCAAATATTCATTAGTTTCATTCATTCTTTCTAATTCCGTTTCTATTTAATTTTACTCAAACTCTGGTTTTGGGAAGGTTACAACTTTGGTGTTCAACATATTGTTTAAAAAAAATGCAAACAATTAAAGATACTGAAATTATAACTTTGTTTGGTTTTATGTTGTTTAAGGTTAGCTTTAAGAACAGAAATATGTGTAAAAGGAAATCTGATTATTAAATTTTTTTAAAATAGGCAAATTATCTTTAAAATCTCACATGGGTTTGATTCAGATGGTCAGTTCACTCCCAGATGGTGCAACTTACCCCTAACCCGGGGTAAATTGAGCCACGGAACACTTTTGTTTTAAAAATAAGAAGCCATATTTTAATAACCCTTTGTCAGAGCTGCATTCTGATCATTTAAAACGATAGGAAACACTTACTCTTATCTTATCGCGAGGACCACACATGTAAAACATGTCTCATCTTACCCCACTCTCCCCCTATAGATCTCTATATGATTACACATGAGTTTGATCAATAACAGACTGAGGTCAAACTGACTCTTAAAGGCTAGATGAAACCCTTCAGGTGTGTTTTATTGCGCTTATTTAAAGCAGAATCTCGCTCACGGTGTTTGAGATTCATTGAGTGTGTGTGTGATGAACTCCACACTGATCACCGCGTTAACCCCTGACGCACGCACGTACCGGACAGTCCTCTCCGCGGCAGGTTCCTCCGGTAATCCACGGGCCCGTAACCCCCGGGCGGAGGCATGTCCTGCTTCACCTTGGACGCCGCCATCGTTCCGTCCAGCGCCGCTCCGCTCGCGTCTTCTTCGGCTGCGGTGAGTGTGAGTGTGAGTGCGCGCTGCTCTCTAGCGCCTCCTCCGCCACACGCGCACTAATGCAGAGCTTTATCACAGCCAATGACAGTCTGATGACGCAACTGATCGTTTAGGGGTCACACTGGGCTTCATCGTGGTCAAAAGGGACCGAAGCCTTTAAGTGTGTGTTTGAGTGTGTCTGCGAGTGTGTGAGTCTGTGAATGTGTTTACGTGAGTGTGTTTGAGTATGTGTCTGTGAGTGGGTTTACGTGTGTGTGTCTATGAGTGTTTACGCGAGTGTGTGTTTGAGTGTGTGTGTGTCTGTGAGTGTTTACGCGAGTGTGTGTTTGAGTGTGTGTGTGTCTTGAGTGTTTACGCGAGTGTGTTTGAGAGTGTGTGTGTGTGAGTGTTTACGCGAGTGTGTGTGTGTCTGTGAGTGTTTACGCGAGTGTGTGTTTGAGTGTGTGTGTGTGTCTGTGAGTGTTTACGCGAGTGTGTGTTTGAGTGTGTGTGTGTCTTGAGTGTTTACGCGAGTGTGTTTGAGAGAGTGTGTGTGTGAGTGTTTACGCGAGTGTGTGTCTGAGTGTGTGTGTCTGTGAGTGTTTACGCGAGTGTGTGTGTGTGTGTCTTGAGTGTTTACGCGAGTGTGTTTGAGAGAGAGTGTGTGTGTGAGTGTTTACGCGAGTGTGTGTTTGAGTGTGTGTGTGTGTGTGTGAGTGTTTACGCGAGTGTGTGTTTGAGTGTGTGTGTGTGTGTGTGAGTGTTTACGCGAGTGTGTGTTTGAGTGTGTGTGTGTCTGTGAGTGTTTACGCGAGTGTGTGTTTGAGTGTGTGTGTCTTGAGTGTTTACGCGAGTGTGTTTGAGTGTGTGTGTGTGAGTGTTTACGTGAGTGTGTGTTTGAGTGTGTGTGTCTGTGAGTGTTTACGCGAGTGTGTGTGTGTCTGTGAGTGTTTACGCGAGTGTGTGTGTGTTTACGCGAGTGTGTGTTTGAGTGTGTCTTGAGTGTTTACGCCAGTGTGTTTGAGTGTGTGTGTCTGTGAGTGTTTACGCGAGTGTGTGTGTGTTTACGCGAGTGTGTGTGTGTCTTGAGTGTTTACGCGAGTGTGTTTGAGTGTGTGTCTGTGAATGTTTACGCGAGTGTGTGTGAGTGTTTACGCGAGTGTGTGTGTGTCTGTGAGTGTTTACGCGAGTGTGTGTGTGTCGGAGTGTGTGTGTCTGAGTGTTTACGCGAGTGTGTGTGTGTGTCTGTGAGTGTTTGTGTGTGTGTCTGTGAGTGTTTGTGTGTGTCTGTGAGTGTTTGTGTGTGTGTCTGTGAGTTTACGCGAGTGTGTCTGTGAGTGTTTACGCGAGTGTGTTTGAGTGTGTCTGTTTACGTGAGTGTGTTTGAGTGTCTGTGAGTGTTTACGTGAGTGTGTGTGTCTGAGTGTTTACGTGAGTGTTTGAGTGTGTCTGCTTGAGTGTGTGTCTGTGAGTGTTTACATGAGTGTGTTTGAGTGTCTGTGTGTGCGAGTGTTTGTGTGTGTTTGTGTGTGTCTGTGTTTACGTGTGTGAGTGTGTGTCTGTGTTTACGTGTGTGAGTGTGTGTCTGTTTACGTGAGTGTGAGTGTGTGTCTGTTTACGTGAGTGTGAGTGTGTGTCTGTGTTTACGTGAGTGTGAGTGTGTGTCTGTGTTTACGTGAGTGTGAGTGTGTGTCTGTGTTTACGTGAGTGTGAGTGTGTGTCTGTGTTTACGTGAGTGTGAGTGTGTGTCTGTGTTTACGTGAGTGTGAGTGTGTGTCTGTGTTTACGTGTGAGTGTGTCTGTGTTTACGTGAGTGTGTGTCTGTTTACGTGAGTGTGAGTGTGTGTCTGTTTACGTGAGTGTGAGTGTGTGTCTGTGTTTACGTGAGTGTGAGTGTGTGTCTGTGTTTACGTGAGTGTGAGTGTGTGTCTGTGTTTACGTGAGTGTGTGTCTGTGTTTACGTGAGTGTGAGTGTGTGTGTGTTTACGTGAGTGTGAGTGTGTGTCTGTGTTTACGTGAGTGTGTGTGTGTCTGTGTTTACGTGAGTGTGTGTGTGTCTGTGAGTGTTTACGTGAGTGTGTGTGTCTGTGAGTGTTTACGTGAGTGTGTGTGTCTGTGAGTGTTTACGTGAGTGTGTGTGTCTGAGTGTTTACGTGAGTGTGTTTGAGTGTGTGTTTGAGTGTGTGTGTCTGTTTTGCACTCTTGATATTTTAGAGTGTCACCCTTTCATTGCTGTGCACTTTTAAAAATTCAAACCGTAAAATGTTTGTTCGTCTTTGCCCGTAGAGGCCCAGAGCGTTCGCTTCAGCAGTTGTGTTGAGAGAGTTTGTATCTCTTTGTAAAAAGACATTTAAAGCCACACGTGATGGTCTTAAAGTCTCAGACTCTCCTTATGATTTCATGCCTTCATTAAAACACTGGGACTGAATGAAAGGGTTAAACTCTTTATTACAGGAACAAAAGATCAATCTAACAAACTCTGTACAGTGACATCACCGCTCAGGGGCGGGGACATCATGAATATTCAAACGCAAACCTCACGGGCCTATAGGAGCAAAGCATGTGTGCGGAGTTTAACCAATCAGAGCTGAAGATGATCTCTTCATTAAAGCAGTTATTAATGGAATCAGAGAGAAACACAATATAATCCTCACGGACTGCAAAGATACGGACAAATGTGTGAAAGGTCAACTTAAAACAGTACACACACACACACACATCCTTCAGCTGGAATTACACACAGTTATATAATTTAACAGTCAAAGAAATCTAAACACACGCACGCGCACACACACACACACACACACACACACACCCTGAAGCGGCTCGTTTGATGTTCTCAGTCGTGTCCTCTCGTTCTGAGAGTCCGGAGCAGCGGTCATCGGTCCGGTCCGGTCAGTGAAAGCCCTTGGATGAGTGGACCCGTGGCTCCGGCGGGAGCGTCTGAATCCACTCCGTCACTTCCAGGAGTTTGCGGTGCGTGACGGGATCATGTCGAGCAGATACTCTCGGTGCCGCTCCACCGCTGACGACGTCTTGTGTCCCGACAGGCTGGGGTTCACATAGGCCATCGTCACACCTGCCACACACACACACACACACACACACACACACACACACACACACACGTTAACGGGATCGCTCACCCATCATTTACTCCTCGTGACGTGAAGTCACATGATTCAGAACGAGAGTTCTTCAGCGCCGTACGTTCCCATAAGGATATTAAAGTCTTCACAACATTACAAACTTCATTTGAAGCAAAAATTTATGAAAATCCGAAAAACGGCTTTAATGCGAGAAAGAACTACAATCCCATGAAGACACAATCCCATTCAAAACGACGGAGAAACACACACTGATTATATCTATAGAAGCAAAAGTTTATCACAAAATATGCATAAATACAAATGAGTATTTTCAGAGCGTAGGGAGACATGGGCGGAGCTAAAGAGCTTACCACAGCCCTCTGATTGGTGGGATTTTCTGCACAGAATTATGGGTAATGTAGTTTTGCTGTTAAACTCGATTATTTTAAAAAATAAGTTGAAAATGCGAACAGATGTTTTCAACTAAACCATAAACCATCGATTATCAAGCTCTAGGCTCACAGAAGTCTGACTGTAAGGTGACAGCGATGATCGATCGGCCGTGACTTTAAAAAATATTTTCTTTTTTTTCCTGATTATTCTGTTATTGTGGCATTTTGAAGGGTTGCTGAGCTCTGATTGGTTCCTGAGTGGTGGAATAAATTACACCCAAATAGTAATATATAGAAGAAAAACTAATGAAAATGACAAAAGCACATAAAATTACTAAAAATAAGCTAAAGTTAGAATAAAACGCTATGAATGACAGCGGTGGAAGCGATCAGCGTGTCGTCGAGCGAGTTTGGACCAGACTCTACCTGCTGCGCCGCGGCTCTGCTTCCTCCAGCCGGAGGAGGTCGTGGGGTCGGCGCTCCTGCTGCTGCCTCTGCTGACCTTTGACCCCTGACGCACGGCATGCTTACCTGGCCTGTTGACCAGTGCGGCGGCCGCCACTGCGTTCTGCAGCTGAGAGGAGGGCGAGAAGGAGTGAGGGAGGGCGCGTATCCCGGCCGCGCTACGGGCCGACGGAGACACCTGCAGGAGAAACACCCGTGTCACTTCCTGCTGAAGAGCAGCCTCACACAGCGGAGCGCGAGCGGAGCGTCACCTGTTTGATGGCGGCGGGCAGGGGGCGGCGCTTCAGCCCGTGAGCAGAGGAGGAGGAGCCAGGGGGCGTGGCCTGATGCAGGATGCGCTGCTCGATCTCCTGCTCCTGCTGGAGAGCCTTCACGAACGCCGCCTTCAGCCGATTGGTGTGCTCGGCCTTCAGGACCTTCTTCTGATTGGACGACATGCACTGCTCACACATGATGGCTCCGCCCTTGTCTTTGCGCCAGCGGCAGGTGAAGTCCGTCTTACACTGAGAGCAGCAGGACGGCTCTCCAGCGCTGACCACTAAACCGGCGTATGGACCCTGTTTACCTGAGACACACACACACACACACACACACACAGACACACACACACAGCCTGTTAAAGCCTTTTTCTATTGCACAGAACAATCCCGCAATAATAATCTCTAATAATAATGAAACGAATAACATGAAAACAAGAAGATAATATTAGTGATAAAAATATTATAATAATAAATAATATGAAACATAATTTGATCAAAAATTATATGAATAATATGAAAATAATATGATATTACATTAATATAAACATTATTAAATTAATATATTATAAAATAAAAAATAATATAAATAATATGAAATATTTTATCAAAATTATATAAATAATATTATAATATGATAAAAAAGAAATAAAATATGATAAAATAATAAATATATAAAAATAATAATATAATAAGAAAATAATAATGTGATAATGCTGAAATATGATCAAATTAATATAATAATGATAAATAATATTTATTTTTAATTAATGTAAAAAAATACATTAATATGCACATTATTAAATTAATATAATGATATTATAGAATAAAATTAATAGTAATATAAATATGAAAAAAAAAGATAAAATAATAATATAACAATTATATATATATATATATATATGATAATAATATTACAATATAATAACAAATATTTTTAACAGACAAAAATAATATAATGTGAATAACATGAAAATAATAGTGATATTATAACATGATAAAAATAATAATATGAATAATATGAAAATAATAATAATAAAAGTTGTAGATCTAGTACATCCTCCTGTATCCTCAGCACACTGAGGTAATCTCAGCTGCGTGGCTGTTTATGTGTCATGAAGATGATGACTTCCTGTCTGTACCTCGGCCCAGAGCCTCCAGCAGCTCCTGCACCGCCTGCTCCAGCCCCAGCAGGTACAGGAACTCGTTATTAGCGGCCGACGGCATGAAGGTGAGCTGGGGCGCGGGCGGTTTGGGCGGCGGGATCTCCAGCAGGGCCTTCTCCAGCTGTTTGCGCAGAGCCAGTTTCGCCGCCGCCTGACGACTGGCCAGAGATTCACTGGACGCACCGCTCGAGGGCTTGAGGTTTACTCCTGCGGCCTGTGGGAACAGAGGTCAGAGGTCAGGTCATCACTGAATCTCCATGCTCTTCTCTATTAAAGGGTCATAACACACACCGTTTCTGCCAGTCTCATGTTAATCTTGAGTATCTATAGAGTAGTGTTGATCCTTCATATCTCCCAAGAGACTTTAGTTTGATCATATTTACACACACACACACACACACACACACTATACGTTGGTGTTGTTCACATTATATGCACTTACGCGCCGATTGCCAACAAAACACACACATTTGGTGCAGTTTCACTCACCGCCTGCAGTTTCCACTCGTGACCGGGAACAAACACACACACTTGCAGAACTCCGGAAACACAAACTGCATCACTGTTCCCTTAACGCTGGGTTATTTGGGAAGCTGAACAAGGTGATCTTCCCTCACACCAGAAACACACTTCTTTAGTGACATTGTTGATCTCGTGTCTAAACACACAACGCCAGCGCCGCCGATGAGTGAGTGTGTGTGTGTGTGTGTGAGTGAGAGAGTGTGTGAGTGTGTGTGAGGAGTGTGTGAGTGTGTGTGAGGAGTGTGTGTGTGAGTGAGAGAGTGTGTGTGAGAGAGTGTGTGTGAGGAGTGTGTGTGTGTGAGAGTGTGTGTGTGTGAGTGAGTGAGTGTGTATGTGAGTGAGTGAGTGTGTGTGTGAGTGAGTGAGTGTGTGTGTGTGTGTGTGTGTGTGGGGG
>CM077175.1:246000-253500 GCA_039654105.1 Coreius guichenoti | reverse complement strand
ATTACTATCCTAGGACAACATGCTAATCATGCTAATATGTTAATTCATGCTGGTAATGTGCTAATCATCCTAACAAAACATGCTAACAACATGCTAATTCATGCTAGCAATGTGTTAAAACATGCTAGCAATGTGTTAAAACATGTTAGCATGATAAATCATGTCATAAACATGCTAATCATGCTAATAACATGCTAATTCATGCTAGCAATGTGCTAATCATCCTAATAACATGCTAGTCATGCTTACAACATGCTAATTTATGTTAACAATGTGTTAATCATGCTAGCAACATGCTACTCATGCTAATAACATGCTAATTCATGCTACCAATGTGTTAATCATGCTAACAATGTGTTAAAACATGCTAGCAAAGTGCTAAATCATGCTAGCAACATGTTAAAACATGTTAGCATTATAAATCATGTTAGAAACATGCTAATTCATGCTAGCAATGTGTTAATCATGCTAACAATGTGTTAAAACATGCTAGCAAAGTGCTAAATCATGCTAGCAACATGTTAAAACATGTTAGCATGCTAACATGTTAGAAACGAAAGGGAGGGGTGAGCGGTTGCAATTCACATCACCACTAGATGCCGCTAAAATTTACACACTGCACCTTTAAGTGCACTGACCTGCTTTTTATTTATTCATCAAAAAATTGGACAAATTCTGTGAAATGACTGGATTCCCTAGTTATTGGTCACATGACATGCAGGCAAACAAATATTTATTTAACTAAACATTTAAATAATTAAAGAAATTATTAATATATATTAATATTTTATAATTTAAAATGATAGATGAACAAATTAGATTAACAAATATTTATTCATTCATCTTTATAGTGTTTCACTTTGATTTTAAAACTATTTTAATTTGACATTTTTATGATTTACTGAGTTATTAGCTCTTCATCAGCTCATGAAGCGCAGGTATAAATGATCATAAAGCACTGTTTTACATGTATGTTGATGAGGGACACGTACGCCACACGCTGATGAATATAAAGTGAAAGTGAAAGCGGAGTGTGAGAAGCTCTACAGAAATAAAGTTGAACTGGACGGCATAAGTTCTGGTTTCCCTCAGGATGGATCACTGAACTCCACCGTCTGTGTGTGAGATGAGACTCTTCCTGAGCATTAATCACCCAACTAAACACACGTCACATGACCCACCGCATATTCCCTGATGTCATGTGACACCCCCCCCCCCCCATACTGGAAACCATGACAACCAGCCGGCTGGAACCGGTTAGTGACACATGGCTTTCATTTTGTGAAGTGAAGGAGTGTTCAGGTGCTGCGAGAAAATGGAGAAACTTTGGGGAGGAGGGGGGACAGGACACACACTCACTCACTCACACACACACACTCACACACTCACACACTCACACACTCACACACTCACACACTCTCACACTCTCACACTCTCACACTCTCACACACTCACACACTCACACACTCACACACTCACACACTCACTCACACACTCACTCACACACTCACACACTCACACACTCACACACACACTCACTCACAATGACTGTGGACTACAACAAAATCATGAAAACCCCCTAAACCCTGACCTGACCGGTGACAATCATTCATTTAAAAATCATTTTCACATACACCGATCAGGCATAACATTATGACAGGTGAAGTGAATGACACTGATTATCTCTTCATCACGGCACCTGTTAGTGGGTGGAATATATTAGGCAGCAAGTGAACATTTTGTCCTCATAGTTGATGTGTTAGAAGCAGGAAAAATGGACAAGCGTAAGGATTTGAGCGAGTTTGACAAGGGCCAAATTGTGATGGCTAGACGACTGGGTCAGAGCATCTCCAAAACTGCAGCTCTTGTGGGGTGTTCCCGGTCTGCAGTGGTCAGTATCTATCAAAAGTGCTCCAAGGAAGGAACAGTGGTGAACCGGCGACAGGGTCATGGGCGGCCAAGGCTCATTGATGCACGTGGGGAGCGAAGGCTGGCCCGTGTGGTCCGATCAAACAGACGAGCTACTGGAGCTCAAATTGCTCAAGAAGTTAATGCTGGTTCTGATAGAAAGGTGTCAGAATACACAGTGCATCGCAGTTTGTTGCATATGGGGCTGCATAGCCGCAGACCAGTCAGGATGCCCATGCTGACCCCTGTCCACCGCCGAAAGCACCAACAGTGGCACGTGAGCATCAGAACTGGACCACGGAGCAATGGAAGAAGGTGGCCTGGTCTGATGAATCACGTTTTCTTTTACATCACGTGGATGGCCGGGTGCGTGTGCGTGGCTTACCTGGGGAACACATGGCACCAGGATGCACTATGGAAACTGGGGAATGTTCTGCTGGGAAACCCTGAGTCCTGCCATCCATGTGGATGTTACTTTGACACGTACCACCTACCTAAGCATTGTTGCAGACCATGTACACCCTTGGAAACGGTATTCCCTGGTGGCTGTGGCTCTTTCAGCAGGATAATGCGTCTGCCACAAAGCAAAAATTGTTCAGGAATGGTTTGAGGAGCACAACAACGAGTTTGAGGTGTTGACTTGGCCTCCAAATTCCCCAGATCTCAATCCAATCGAGCATCTGTGGGATGTGCTGAACAAACAAGTCCGATCCATGGAGGCCCCACCTTGCAACTTACAGGACTTAAAGGATCTGCTGCTAACATCTTGGTGCCAGATACCACAGCACACCTTCAGGGGTCTAGTGGAGCCTCGACGGGTCAGCAAAAGGGGGACCAACACAATATTAGGTCATAATGTTATGCCTGATCGGTGTATATTCACATAGAAAACAGCTGTTTTACATCACTTTTTTACTGTATTTTGATCAAATAAACGCAGCCTTGGTGAGCAGAAGAGACGTTCCAGATCTGACTGAGCCCAAACCTCTGACCGCCAGTGTAAGTGTAGACGGATCCCCGACAGAACTGAGATATTAGAACTATAAACACTTCTGACACAAGATGTGAGAGGAAAGTCAGTGAGACGAGTCATTTCAGAAACTGAACGCACCAGCAAACATCAAACTACCCATCATGCTCAGTTCAAAACCACATAAAGCTGTTGATCACAGACACCACACATATTATACGATGAGGCCATTTTCAGATAAGACATTTCCTCGTCAAAACCACATTTATTGTTTGAATTTCATGGGCAGAATTTGAGAGCTGAGAGTTTGTTTCATATCAGAAATATCGAAGATTATTGTGATTATTGGACGGCAGCTCACAAATAATGTTTAGTGAAGTTTTGTTCACCATCAGCACTGACTAATCACGAGATTCAGGAATCAAAGTCAGTTCATCAAAATGAGAATCGACTGAAATCAGGGTTTCTGCAGGTGTTATGAAGGTCAATTTAAGAGCAATTAAAGAAAATGTAAGGAATAAACTGATCACACTGCAAAAAAGTCATGTTCCTCCTCAGTGTTTCTGTCTCGTTCTCCAGCACAAACATCTAAACATCCTTAAATCAAGACACATTTACTGGAGAAGAGAAATGACTGAAGATATTAGGAAAATATCTGCCAATGTGTTCATAAAAATCAACTTCATTCAAATGTGAGTAATTTTCATATCCAATGACAGATATTTGTTCTTTCTTTAAGCACAAACATTTTCCATTCTTAATATCTTCAGTCATTTCTCTTCTCCAGTAAATGTGTCTTGATTTAAGGATGTTTAGATGTTTGTGCTGGAAAACGAGACAGAGGAAGTTTTTTTTTGCAGTGCATGCACTTTAATTTAGAGCCCTATGAAATCCATTTTAATCATTTTTTTGTTTTAGTTTTACTCCGTTTTAATGGTTAAAATAAATGTTAGTCATCAAAAAGCATGTCTAATTAATTGAAATCATGAAACATATACAATTTAACAGCAATTCATTAAAAGTTTAACAAAAAATAAATTTTTAGGGCCCTATGAAATACGTTTTATTTTTTCTCAAATTCGCTGTGTTTTCTGTTTTTGGGTGAACTCTTCATTCACACGAGGGAGGGCGAGTCAATGAGGACACAATGTTCATTCGTGGGTGAACTGTCCCTTTAAGAGTCCTGACCGCAGGGCTGGACACTGAGTCTCGTCATGTGTTTCACGTGTCCGAGTAAAAAAGTTGCTTGTCCAGAAAACATAGGATTCTTTGTTGTGTAAATATTCTCATCAGAGTTCTATCAGCTTTGACATATTTAAATCTGCATATTTGTGATATTTACCCCAAGGGCTTTTTTTTAAACCTTTATAAAAGGCAATCTTTTCCCTAATCTTATTAAATGTATGCTTTCATTTTCATTAAATTTGATCAATAAATTTAATTAGAATAATAAAGACACTATAAGGCTGTTACCAATCAAATTAAATCATTTACACTGAAAAATTATAGAATATATATATAATATTATGATATTAGTTTAAATATTTCTTTGAAAATACAAATAAGAAATGTTGGGAAAAAAAAGATAAACATGAACCTAAGCCGCCAGTAGGTCTTAATGAGTGAGTCATTGAGTCGTTCATTCAAACGATTCGTTCAAACGCTGAATCATTCAGTGCTGAATCACGGCTGAGGTTCTGCTGAGATCTTTGATTGGATCTCTGTTCGCTGCTGAAACAGAACAAAAACAGTCAATATTGCATCTAAAATGTAAGTGACTTAATATTAACTACTTTTATTGAAATCAGTGTCACATTTTCAATCGTGATGGTATTCAGCACTCTTGGTCGTGTGATGTTGTTTAACTCTGTCATATGTTATAAATATAAAAACTCCACATTTTCAATTTTTACCGCAGTATGTTATGAGTTGTTTCCGTTTCTCCTCATGAGGCTGTGTGAGCGTCAACAGCGCCACCTTGTTACCGTCAGTACATTATACATTATATTATTACCCACTGTCAGTTACACTAAATGAACGCAGAATCACTCGCGTTTTGGTGATTGCGTAGTTATTTTTTGTAATTGACGTTTTAATCAGAAATTGTCTTTCACTCGCCCCTTCAAAAATTCACTTGTCCGCACAAGCGTTAATGTCGAGCCCTGACCTACTTTTGATTTATGCATCCAAAATTTCACCTGAAATCATCCAAAAGTTGACAAATTCCGTGACATTTTGCATTATACAGTAAATTCCGTTTTTATGAATGGATTCTGCGATTCTGTACATATTTTCCGCATCACAGAAATCATAGGGCGCTAATTTAATGCCATGATATTGAATTTAAGACTTTCTGATCCAGTTTAAGACATTTTTAAGGCCTTAAAGGATTAGTTCACTTCAAAATGAAAATGTCCTGATATTTTACTCTCCCCCATCTCATCCAAGACGTTCACGTCTTTCTTTCTTCAGTCGGGCAGAGCCTCTGAAGCCCTTCCTTTGAAACTACATTGATTTGGACCTTCAGCCGTTGGTTGCCATTGAAGTCCATTATGTGGAGAAAAATCCTGGAATGTTTTCCTCAAAAAACTTCATTTCTTTTCGACTGAAGAAAGAATGACATGAACATCTTGGATGAGATGGGGGTGAGTAAATTATCAGGAAATGTTCATTTTGAAGTGAACTAATCCTTTATATTGTGGAAGGTCAAATTAAGACTTTTTAAGACCCGCAGAAACCCTGAAAACATATGTATATAATGTAGGATATTTTCCAGTCATGTTTCTGTGATGTCTTCCCCTATAGGGTTAGTAACGCCACTGATCGCCTCAGGCTGATGTAAAGGTTCCTCACGTGTGGCCGGCGCTCACGTCCGTGGGCTCGTCTCCCGTCTGGACCTCCAGTTTGATGGTGGCCTTGACCTCGCCGGCGCTCAGCTTCAGACGCTTGCTGTCCAGGGGCGGAGCCTCCCTCTCTAGAGCGCGCTTCTGACTGCGCGTCTGCCGCACCGCCTCCTCAGACATGACCGCCGCTGGACACACACACACACACAAACACATCATCATCACTCTGTTAAATCACTGAAACATGACCGGAACAGGAAACACATCATCATCATCCTCACGACAGCAGATGAATCATGAACCTTCACCAGTCTGATCTGGGATCAGCTTCTGTCATTCAGATTGACTGCAAGAGCCAGTTCAAACCAAGAACAATTATAGTTGTGCTATTATTTTACATTTACAATGATTTTAAATCTTTATCGTTTTCATCCTCGGTATATGAACCGCCTTAAATTCTCTGAATACCTAAGACATGGCCTTATTAAATATTCATGATACAGTCATGTTGTTTAGGGTCATGAAACACTGAAGGTCAGAGGTCAGTTTGTTTTTGGTCATATGTTCCAATGACCACAGATGGAGTAACAGGTCATGTGACGCAATCGTCCAATGTTTACTTCAAATATATGCAAATAAAAACAAATGTACAGTGTGAATCCAGGATCACATTAACCAGGCGATTCAGTTCAGTGTCGAGTCGGTTCAGTGTCGAGTCGGTTCAGTGTCCAGTTGGTTCAGTGTCCAGTCGGTTCAGTGTCCAGTCGGTTCAGTGATGATTCAGTTCAGCTCAGTGTCAAGTCAGTTCAGTGTCCAGTCGGTTCAGGTCAGTTCAGTGTCGAGTCAGTTCAGTGATGATTCAGTTCAGTGTTAAGTCGGTTCAGTGATGATTCAGTTCAGTGTCAAGTCGGTTCAGTGTCGAGTTGGTTCAGGTCAGTTCAGTGTCGAGTCAGTTCAGTGATGATTCAGTTCAGTTCAGTGTCGAGTCGGTTCAGTGATGATTCGGTTCAGTGTCCAGTCAGTTCAGTGTCAAGTCGGTTCAGTGACGATTCAGTTCAGTGTCGAGTCGGTTCAGTGTCGAGTCGGTTCAGTGTCCAGTCGGTTCAGTGTCCAGTCGGTTCAGTGATGATTCAGTTCAGCTCAGTGTCAAGTCAGTTCAGTGTCGAGTCGGTTCAGGTCAGTTCAGTGTCGAGTCAGTTCAGTGATGATTCAGTTCAGTGTCCAGTCGGTTCAGTGATGATTCAGTTCAGTGTCAAGTCGGTTCAGTGTCGAGTTGGTTCAGGTCAGTTCAGTGTCGAGTCAGTTCAGTAATGATTCAGTTCAGTTCAGTGTCGAGTCGGTTCAGTGTCGAGTCGGTTCAGTGATGATTCGGTTCAGTGTCAAGTCGGTTCAGTGACGATTCAGTTCAGCGTCGAGTCGGTTCAGCGTCCAGTCGGTTCAGCGTCCAGTCGGTTCAGCGTCCAGTCGGTTCAGTGTCCAGTCGGTTCAGTGTCCAGTCGGTTCAGTGTCTAGTCGGTTCAGTGTCCAGTCGGTTCAGTGATGATTCAGTTCAGCTCAGTGTCAAGTCAGCTCAGTGTCAAGTCAGTTCAGTGTCGAGTCGGTTCAGGTCAGTTCAGTGTCGAGTCAGTTCAGTGATGATTCAGTTCAGTGTTAAGTCGGTTCAGTGATGATTCAGTTCAGTGTCAAGTCGGTTCAGTGTCGAGTTGGTTCAGGTCAGTTCAGTGTCGAGTCAGTTCAGTGATGATTCAGTTCAGTTCAGTGTCGAGTCGGTTCAGTGTC
>CM077175.1:216000-241000 GCA_039654105.1 Coreius guichenoti | reverse complement strand
TGTGTGTGCTCATTCAGACAGAGGAAGACGCATCTCTCCTAAAGGAACACGTCAGAATCGCTGACTGAACGGACACACACGAAACATGCTGCACTCTTCACAGCCACACACACAGTCTGAACACACAATCCAAACGGCTCTTAAAGGGATAGTTCGCTGAGTCTCCTGCCAGACCAATCTAAAGCTACATTAACAGACAGCCGCCGGACGCAGACGTCACGTGTTCTCACAGCCGTGTACGGTCAGAGTCTGAACTTCCTTCCATTCTGCAGACGGCTGAGGTCATCATGAGGTCATCATGCTGCGTCCTATAAGCCGTTAGCGTGAGCGCGGATCTACACTTCGGATCTCTGGAATACTCAGTTCAACACACTATGATTTGGGACACACTCATTCTCATTCTGAATACCGTTTAGCATGGATGGGACGCAGCATCAGAGTTCAGAGTGACATCGCTTCGTCACCTGGCAACGGCTTCAGCATCCTATCGTCATGGCAACCGACAACAAACACAGATGCTTCCAGCATCAGCAGGTGCAGAGCATCAAAACAAACAGCAGAGCAAACTGAAGACAGTGTCCCAAACGACGCACCGTGAGCTGATGCCCTCTCCAGGAAGTGTCCAACATGCCACACTTCGGTTCTTCGGCTGATTAAGAGCATCATTCATCCGGAATTCTGTCTAAAAGTGTATATGATAGTGCCTATGTGTGCGAACTGGGCCGCAGCTCGTGTCAGCCGTCAGACGTGTGTGTGTTTCTGGATCCCTCGGGAACGGTTGTTCTGGGAAGGGACACAACACACACACACAGGAGAGCGGCACGATCCCGACGCAGCATCATCTTGACACAGATCTGACAGCAGACTCATGTCATCAGGATCCCCCTGACACAGATCTGACTGTACACCAGTTCACAGCACAACTATAAGATCACTTCAGTCAGAATGTTTTTCTCACAGCTGATGAACGATAAAATCACTGACAGCCAATCACAGTCCAGCCTGCTCTAACGAGCTCGAGCATTTAAAGAGACAGACGACAAAACTGAGAATAAACAGAACCATATCGACCGCTGATATAGTTATGGTTCTTGTAGGGCCCTATAAAATCCGTTTCATTTTTTTACTAAATTCCGTTTTTATTTTTCCTAAAAAAATTCCATTTTTATTTTTTCCCAAATTCCGTTTTAATCTTTCTGGATTCCATTTCTTTCCGTTTTTTTTTTTTTTTCGGACTCCATTTTAAATGTCTAATTAATTGAAATCATGAAACTTATTCAATTTAACAACTATTTATTAAAGGTTTAACAAATTACATGTTTATGGCAGTATGAAATACGTTTTATTATTTTTTTCTCAAATTTCATTTTATTTTTTTACCAAATGTTGTGTTTTCTGTTTTAAGTTTTCTGGATTCCATTTTAATGGTTTAATTAATTAAATTTTAATATTAAAAAGCATGTCTAATTAATTGAATTCATAAAAACATCAATTTATTAATTTGAAAATAAAACTACATTTCTAAGAAAAGTTTTTTTATTTCAGAAATTCTGTGTTTTTGTATTTTGGCAATCAAATGAAGACATAAAACATTTATTTAATTTATCTTTTAATCATATAAAATATATATATATATATATATATATATATATATATATATATATATTTTTTTTTTTTTTTTTTTTTTTTCAAACAAAGTGCTGCACAAAAAAATAAAGTTTTAATAATTTATTAGTACTATTATTACATTGAGACGTATCTAAACTCTACTGTACAACAGTAATGTATTTCTTTCGGGTTGATGATGAAACGGTAAAGCGCTCATGACTCATTATATGGCGTTACAAACTCCGCGTTATACAGTAAAGTCCGTTTTTACGACTGGATTCCGCGATTCGTCCGTGTTTTATCACGTAAATCATAGGGCCTTATGGCAGATGATCGGTTGACGTGTAATCTGTGAAAACATCACATTATGAAACAATGGGTCGGTGTGCCTTTAATAACACATCATCACCTCGACGGTGAAACACACACATCGCAGCTCAGAGACAGATGGACGTCCTGCGGTCAACTCTTCATCACAGCATCATGTGACACACCGGCTCTCAGAGACTGAGATTCTGACCGGATGAAAGCGTCTAATGACCCGTTTACGTTCATCAAGCGAAGAGAAATGTGTGTTTTACATAGTAATACAGCTAAAGTAACTAACCCAACACTGAATTATTCATTTGACACCATGCACTTATCATACAAACATATTTTTACATATTTAAAAAAAAAAAATGCATGCATGTAATTAATCTCAGTAATGACATTTATAATTACACTGTTGACACCTTAACACACCCTCAAACCAGCCCAGCAAACCTGTCCGAACCACAACATCAGCACAATCAATACACCGGACATACCACACAACTCACTGTAATGCAAGTACAAAGACACCTAATGTAACCTGTTCTTTAAACTCTTTTATTGTATTTTCCATTTCTTTGACTTTTTTAGGAATACTATATTTCCATGTTTTATGTAAAGCACTTTGAATTGTGTTTTATACACTATAAATAAACTTTATATGCATCATTCTGCATATTGTCGGTTCATGAAGATATTTCATACAGTCACGTGACCTGCAGCTGTCAATGTATGATTGACGGACAGCTGTCAAACACAAAACTTATGTCACTGTCACATATATACTGTGTGTCTGTAAACTCTGCTGAAATACTTTCGGTGAGTGAGTGAAAGTGCCCGAGCGGTAAATGAGTGCGTTCCGCTTTAAGAAGATGAAGAGGAGGATGAGCGCGAGCGGAGGAGGAAGAGCAGCGGCAGCCCGGGACTCTTATTGTGATGCAGAACAACAGCACTCACTAAAACACTGGGACACACCGATCACCGAATCCTGATATTACAACACAAACATCCCAATAATGTCAATCATCATCAGTCGATCACACGCGCGCCGCTTTCAAACGCGTCAACGGTCATTTAATAACCGCTCAGCGGCTCAAACGCGCGAAAGACCCGGAGTTTGATCAATACTGACGGTGTTTCATAAACCTGAGGCGATGTGTGCCTCAAATAAAGCCTGACTGACTGCGAACTCACTTCAGACACGACAGAGCAAAGTTTACCCCAGTTTTACCTCAGATTTACCTCAGTTTTAGCTTTGTTTACCTCACTTTTACCTCAGTGATTTATGACATGTAAGTTACAGACGGACCGTTTTATACTCAAAACATCAAACCTGAAACTGTTCGACAACTTCAGCTTCAACAGCGAAACATTAGTGAGTTATGAACCGTGTGTGTGTGTGTGTGTGTGTGTGTGAGGAAGAGGAGCAGCTCGTGATCAGCGCGGAACTCTCTCACGTCACTCACCGGGTCTCGCTGTTATTCGCACCGCGGCTCTTCCGGGCGGTTCGTCCGGTAATTCGCTCGGATTATCCGGGGAAACCCTCTTGCTCTAGTCGCTCGCGCCCTCCCCGTGCCGCTCCGCCGCCTCGCTGCCAGATTGTGCCGTTCGCGCACACACACACACACCGCGGCGTCACCGCACTGCGCATGCGCGCTGGAGCTCACCGGGGACCATCATCACCGAGGTCTTCCTCACACACACACCCGAACACAGGTGACCCGCAGCTCAGGTGAACCAGCTGACCATTAACTTTACTGATGATGAAGAATCACACTAATGTAAGTCATCATCTTCCAGCTCTGCCCTTCATCAGGTGCAGCCACAGTCCAGTATCATGTGTCTCTGCCTGTTACCCAACATGCATCATCATCTGTTTAATGTGTGTGTGTGTGTGTGAGAGAGAGATTAGAGCCGGTCATGTGATCAGTCCAGTGACGCTGACCTCAGAGCTGGAATCACTGCTTACACACACACACACACACACTCTCTCTCTCTCTCTCTCTCTCTCTCACACACACAAACACTCTCACACTCACTCTCTCTCACACACACAAACACACTCTCACAAACACACACCGCTTCTCAAACAAGAACAAATGTAGGTCAGGGTTAGGTCGTCATCAGACATGAGATGAAGTTATTCTGATTTAAGATTATTAACACAATAATGATAAATCATTTATAATAAACACTGCAATACTCCAGAGAAACAGGAGCTGTCCGTTCTGATGTTTCTGACTCCAGTGGCAGAGATGTGTTCTTGTGTTTATAGACTCGATGAATAAATCACAGGATTCTTCACACACTTCTCCAATTTTATTTAAAAAATGCTGATGATTTTAAAGCAGACACAAAGAAATAATGAGATTAAAAACACAGTGATCTACCCTACAGAAACAACACTACTCCAAACCAAACTATGAGTATAATATCAGTAAATGTGGCATATAAATATTCAAACTTTACAAAATTTAATAAATGTATTTGGTTAAAACTACAGAAGAAAAGAGGTAAATACCTTTAAAAGAAAAGACTGTTTGTACAATAAAAGATGAGACGTGCAGGTACAAAACAAACGCTGAGTGTGTGTGTGTGTGTCATGTAAAAATATGAAAGCATAGAAAAGTTCAGTAAGTGAGCGCAGCCTCTGCCGTTCACACCAAACGATTCTGATTCAGTGAATCGACTCTTCTGAACACAAACGCCGCCCTCTGCTGGACGGAGAGCGAATCCCGTCACACACCAGCACACGTTCACCACAAATAAAATGCTAACTGCTTTTGAATATTTAGTGTGTTTTATTCTGTGGTGAATATTTTTTGATATGATTCTCTAGATTAAAACATCCTGTGGCTGTGTTTCTGAACCGCTTGACTGAATCAGGAATCACTCGATCAAATGAAACACGGCGTTCACTAGCGCTCGACTGAACCGTCCGCAGAGACTCGTGAACTCAATAAGTTAAAATCTCAATAATACAGGATAGAGATGAGCAGGTCAAAGGCAGCTGGTCTCGCTCGTCCTGCTAGTGTGTGTGTAAGTGTGAGTGTGAGAGAGAGAGAGAGAGAGTGAGAGTGAGTGTGTGTGTGTGTGTGTTTAGAGCAGGCTCGCCAGGCTCGTCGTGGGTCCGTTCTGAGCTTGAATCTGCACAGGAGGAGGGCCGTCCGTCCACTGAAACACACACACACACACACACAGGTCAATCACAGTTTACATCACATTCAGATCAAACCAATATGCAAATGAGAGAAATGTGAAAACTCAAATGTGAGACGTGTCAGCTGACTCTGAGTGATGATGCGAGCCGCTGACGGGAGAAACGAAGCTTTTTGAAACTGAATCAATTGGTTTGGTCTGAAAATGACTCAGTGTTTTGAATCGCTCTGAGCGGCACACGCTGGCGACTCCTGCTGGTCAAACGCTGTCAATGCAACAAAAACCTTCCTTTCAAAACAACTGCAAATGTTTTACTGAAAATGTCATTATTAAATGCAATCAACACATTTTATTTATCATTAAATATGAAGTGTTTACATAATGTGTGTTATTTTATTAAATTGCAGCGCTTGTTTTATGAAGTTTGATTAGGAAAATAAGTATGGAAACTTGTTTCTGCCACAGATTAAAAAAATTAAAAAAAATGTAATTGTGATTTTTGACATTTATAAAATAAAGTTGCAGTTAGCGTTTTTATTGTTTTTATTCTATGGTGGAAACAAGCTTCTATAAATGAGAGTCTATTAACTACAACTCGTCTTGTTTATTATATAAATGTGTTATTAAAAATACATCAAACTGATCTGAGATCAGGTAAGACCATACACACGCCGGTTCAAGTCAGAGTCAGAGCCGGTGTGTAACGCTGATGAGGTGTGTGTGTGTGTGTGAAGGCAGAGCTGGTGTGTAACGCTGATGAGGTGTGTGTGTGTGTGTGTGTGTGTGTGTGAAGGCAGAGCTGGTGTGTAACGCTGATATGGTGTGTGTGTGTGTGTGTGTGTGAAGGCAGAGCTGGTGTGTAACGCTGATGAGGTGTGTGTGTGTGTGTGTGAAGGCAGAGCTGGTGTGTAACGCTGATGAGGTGTGTGTGTGTGTGTGTGTGTGTGTGTGTGTGTGAAGGCAGAGCTGGTGTGTAACGCTGATGAGGTGTGTGTGTGTGAAGGCAGAGCTGGTGTGTAACGCTGATGAGGTGTGTGTGTGTGTGAAGGCAGAGCTGGTGTGTAACGCTGATGAGGTGTGTGTGTGTGTGTGTGAAGGCAGAGCTGGTGTGTAACGCTGATGAGGTGTGTGTGTGTGTGTGTGTGTGAAGGCAGAGCTGGTGTGTAACGCTGATGAGGTGTGTGTGTGTGTGTGTGTGTGTGTGAAGGCAGAGCTGGTGTGTAACGCTGATGAGGTGTGTGTGTGTGTGTGTGTGTGTGTGTGTGAAGGCAGAGCTGGTGTGTAACGCTGATGAGGTGTGTGTGTGTGTGTGTGTGTGTGTGTGTGTGTGTGTGTGTGTGTGTGTGTGAAGGCAGAGCTGGTGTGTAACGCTGATGAGGTGTGTGTGTGTGTGTGAGAGAAGGCAGAGCCAGTGTGTAACGCTGATGAGGTGTGTGTGTGTGTGTGTGTGTGTGTGTGTGTGTGTGTGTGTGAAGGCAGAGCCGGTGTGTAACGCTGATGAGGTGTGTGTGTGTGTGTGTGTGTGTGTGTGTGTGTGTGTGAGAGAAGGCAGAGCCAGTGTGTAACGCTGATGAGGTGTGTGTGTGTGTGTGTGTGAAGGCAGAGCTGGTGTGTGTGTGAAGGCAGAGCTGGTGTGTGTGTGAAGGCAGAGCTGGTGTGTAACGCTGATGAGGTGTGTGTGTGTGTGTGTGAGAAAAGGCAGAGCCAGTGTGTAACGCTGATGAGGTGTAGGTGTGTGTGTGTGTGTGTGTGTGTGTGTGTGAGAGAGAAGGCAGAGCCAGTGTGTAACGCTGATGAGGTGTGTGTGTGTGTGCGTGTGTGTGTGTGAGAAGGCAGAGCCAGTGTGTAACGCTGATGAGGTGTGTGTGTGTGTGTGTGTGTGTGTGAAGGCAGAGCTGGTGTGTAACGCTGATGAGGTGTGTGTGTGTGTGAAGGCAGAGCTGGTGTGTAACGCTGATGAGGTGTGTGTGTGTGTGTGTGTGTTTGAGTGTGAGAAGGCAGAGCCGGTGTGTAACACTGATGAGGTGTGTGTGTGTGTGTGTGAAGGCAGAGCCGGTGTGTAACGCTGATGAGGTGTGTGTGTGTGTGTGTGTGTGTGTGTGTGTGAGAGAAGGCAGAGCCAGTGTGTAACGCTGATGAGGTGTGTGTGTGTGTGTGTGTGTGTGTGAAGGCAGAGCTGGTGTGTAATGCTGATGAGGTGTGTGTGTGTGTGTGTGTGTGTGTGTGAAGGCTGAGCCAGTGTGTAACGCTGATGAGGTGTGTGTAAAGTCAGAGAGAGTGGATGTGCGTACGCTGATGAGGTGTGTGTGTGTGTATGTGTAGGCAGAGGTTGCGTACGCTGATGAGGTGTGTGTGAAGGCAGAGGTTGCGTACGCTGATGAGGTGTGTGTGTGTGTGTGTGTGTGTGTGAAGGCAGAGGTTGCGTACGCTGCTGAGGTGTGTGAAGGCAGAGGTTGCGTACGCTGATGAGGTGTGTGTGTGTGTGTGTGTGTGTGTGTGTGTGTGTGTGTGTGTGTGTGTGTGTGTGTGTAGGCAGTGGTTGCGTACGCTGATGAGGTGTGTGTGTGTGTGTGTGTGTGTGTGTAGGCAGAGGTTGCGTACGCTGATGAGGTTGTGTTCCGGCAGGCTGCAGGCGGCGATGTGATCCTGCAGGAGCTGCTGGGAGAAGTTCTGGTGCATCTGTGCAGCCTCATGAGCATCCATGGAGTTCCCACAGGCCTTGTTCAGATCTGGACACACACACACACACACACACACGTCAGCTTCAGACAGACACAATCTGAGTGCTACACATAATGGCGCCCAGAAGAGTGAGTGAGTGTGTGTGTGAGTGACTGACTGACTCTGTGTGTGTGTGTGTGTGTGTGTGTGTGTGTGTGTGTGTGAGAGAGAGTGAGTGAGTGAATGTGTGTGAGTGTGTGTGTGTGTGTGTGTGTGAGAGAGAGAGAGTGAGTGAGTGAGTGAGTGTGTGTTTGTTTTTGTGATTTATGAGGACACAAATTTATATGACACTGGTATTACGACGTAAACATGAAATATGAGGACATTTCATATGTCCTCATTTAAAATAGCTTTAAAAACATACTAAATGTTTTATTAAAAATGTAAAAATGCAGAATGTTTCCTGTGATGGGTAGGTTTAGGGGTAGGGGTAGTGTGTGTGTGTGTGTGATGGGTAGGTGTAGGGGCAGGGGGATAGAATGTACAGTTTGTACAGTATAAAAACCATTACGCCTATGGAATGTCCTCACTTAGATAGCAAAACAGACCAGTGTGTGTGTGTGTGTGTGTGTGTGTGTGAAAGAGAGAGTGAGTGACTGAGTGTGTCAGAGTGAGTGAGTGAGTGAGTGAGTGAGTGAAAGAGAGAGTGAGTGAGTGAGTGAAAGAGAGAGTGAGTGAGTGAGTGAAAGAGAGAGTGAGTGAGTGAGTGAGTGAGTGTGTGTGTGTGAGAGTGTGTGTGTGTGAGAGTGTGTGTGTGTGAGACTCACCCTTTAGTAGAGCTGATGACCAGAGCTGTACGGACATGTCTGGGATCTTGCTGGCCAACTGCATCGCTGGAACCACCATGTTGTTGCTCTCCTGAACACACACACACGAGCATCAGCTCTGACCGATAATGTGTTTTAACCGTTTACACACCATGTGTGTGCATGAAAACAAGCTAGTTAAAATAAATATGAAATAAAATATATTAGTTGAAAAACTTAAACTAGAAATGTTGCTTTGGCAATAAACTGAAACAAGTTTGAGTTGAAGCACTGAAATTATTAACTGGATATCAATAAAAAATAAAGCTAAGGCCCAATCCCATTTCTAGCCCTTTCTTGTTTGGCCCGATGGAAAAGCGGCTCCACCAGTCTTGTGTGTTCTGTGTTCTGAAACTCAAAGGCTTATACATTTTTGAACTGAAATCGAGCGCCGTTTTCTTAAGTCCAAATACAGCACAAAACAACGTTGGGAGTGAGTAATGTGTTAAACGTGCTCGCGGCTGATTTCTGTTAGATATGTGCACTTCATTGCTGTTACAGGAAACGGCGTATGATGATGTGTAATGGTGTAGTGCTGTAATGGTGTAGTGGTGTGTGTGTGTGTGTGAGTGTGTGTGAGAGTGTGTGAGAGTGTGTGTGAGTGTGTGAGTGCGTGTGAGTGTGTGAGAGAGTGTGTGTGTGAAAGTGAGTATGGTGTAGTGGTGTGGTGGTGTAGTTGTGTAGTGGTGTAATGTGTGGTGGTGTAATGCTATAGTGGTGTCGTGGTGTGGTGGTGTAGTGGTGTAATGGTGTAGTGGTGTCATGGTGTGGTGGTGTCATGGTGTGGTGGTGTCATGGTGTGGTGGTGTGGTGTAGTGTAATGGTGTAGTGGTGCATTAGTGTAGTGGTGTAATGTGTAGTGGTGTGGTGTAGTGGTGTAATGGTATGGTGTAATGGTGTAGTGGTGCGGTGGTGTAATGCTGTAGTGGTGTAATGCTGTAGTGGTGTAGTGTAATGATGTAGTGGTGCATTGGTGTGGTGTATTGGTGTAGTAGTGTATTGGTGTGGTTGTGTAATGCTATAGTGGTGTAATGGTGTAGTGGTGTCACAGTGTTGTGGTGTAGTTGTGTAGTGGTGTAATGGTGTAGTTGTGTAGTGGTGTAATGGTGTAGTGGTGTGGTTGTGTAATGCTATAGTGGTGTAGTGGTGTCACAGTGTTGTGGTGTAGTTGTGTAGTGGTGTAATGGTGTAGTTGTGTAGTGGTGTAATGGTGTAGTTGTGTAGTGGTATAATGCTGTAGTGGTGCATTGGTGTGGTGGTGTAATGCTATAGTGGTGTCATGGTGTAAGGGTGTGGGTGTAGTGGTGTAATGCTGTAGTGGTGTCGTGGTATAATGCTGTAGTGGTGCATTGGTGTAGTGGTGTAATGTGTAGTGGTGTAATGGTGTATTGGTATGGTTGTGTAATGCTATAGTGGTGTTGCGGTGTTGTGGAGTCTTGGTGTCATGGTGTGGTGGTGTAGTGGTGTAATGGTGTTGTGATGTAATGCTATAGTGGTGTCGTGGTGTAGTGGTGTAATGGTGTCGTGATGTAATGCTATAGTGGTGTCGTGGTGTAATGGTGTCGTGGTGTAATGCTGTAGTGGTGTTGTGGTGTAGTGGTGTCATGGTGTAATGGTGTTGTGGTGTAGTGTAATGGTGTAGTGGTGCATTGGTGTAGTGGTGTAATGTGCAGTGGTGTGGTGAAGTGGTGTAATGGTGTAGTGGTGTGGTTGTGTAATGTTATAGTGGTGTAGTGGTGTCGTGGTGTAGTGGTGTAATGCTGTAGTGGTGTAGTGGTTTAATGGTGTAGTGGTGTATTAGTGTAGTGGTGTATTAGTGTAATGGTGTAGTGGTGTATTAGTGTAGTGGTGTATTAGTGTAATGGTGTAGTGGTGTTGTGGTGTAGTGGTGTAACGGTGTAGTAGTGTAGTGGTGTGGTGGTGTAATGCTATAGTGGTGTCATGGTGTAGTGGTGCTGTAGTGGTGTAGTATACTATAAAACAAAACAGTTTTATAGTACAATATAATAGTTTCTCCTGAATGAGGCGTGTGTGTGTGTGTGTATGTGTGTGTGTGTGTGTGTTACCCTGTGGTTCCCCAGCACGTAGAATATGTGTCCCAGCAGCACCAGAGAACAGGCCGTCAGACGGTTCAGATCCTCAGCGTTAGACATCTTCAGCGTCTCACGCAGGAAACGCCTACACACACACACACACACACATTAGCATCAGTGACACACTCACTCTCTCGCTCACACACAGACTCTCTCACTCTCACACACACACACACACACACACACAGACTCTCTCTCTCTCACACACACACACACACACAGACTCACACACACAGACAGACTCTCACACACACAGACTCTCACACACACATACACAGACTCTCTCACTCACACACACACTCTCTCTCTCACACACACACACACACACACAGACTCTCTCACACACACACACACACAGACTCTCACACACACACACACAGACTCTCACACACACACACACAGACTCTCACACACACACACACAGACTCTCACACACACACACACACACACACACACACACACAGACTCTCTCACACACACACAGTCTCTCTCTCACACACACAGACTCTCTCACACACACACAGACTCTCTCACACACACACAGACTCTCTCACACACACACAGACTCTCTCACACACACACACAGACTCTCACACACACACACAGACTCTCACACACACACACAGACTCTCACACACACACACTCACACACACACAGACTCTCACTTGGCTTCATTGTAGCGTCCCTGGAAGAAGGAGAGCAGTCCGCGGATGTAGAAGGCCGCTGCGCGCAGACAGTGAGAGCTGGAAGAGTCCAGAAACACGTGACTTCATCAGTTACAACAGAACAACTACAGTCCAGTCCGATTCATACAGTACAGATCATTCAGTCATAAACAGGACAATAACAGAATCAATGATCAAACGTCATCAGATATGAGACACAGCAGCTCTACAGAGATAATAGAGTCATTATTCAGATCGACTCGGTTGAAGTTTCGTTCTGTCGACTATTTCAGCGTCTCATCCAATCAGAATCAGTTTAGTCTGAATGCTTTTTATAATATCAGTTGGACAGTTTTGAATTCAGGTGCGTCTTTTCACTGATTCATTAATTCGTCAGGAATCATCTGCTAAAATGACTCTTCTTCAGTATGATGTATGTGTGTGTGTGTGTGTGTCAAGTTGTACCTGACGGGGAAGTTGTGGTCCGGGTTTATCCGCTCTAACAGACTGTACAGCTGCAGAAGAAGAATCGCTCGTTAGTCACTGATTATCACACACACACACACACTCTCTCACACACTTATCATCACAGCCATTATAAACCAATCCCTGATGACGAACCTCTTGATGTCTGTTGCCCTCTCTGATGTACACACTTGCCAGATTGGTCACGATGAATGTCCACAGCTCCTGATGCGTGGTGAGCTACACACACACACACACACACACACACATAGATGAATGATGAGCTCCGCACTGTCATGTGTATGAGAACAGAGCGGCAGCAGAGGCTTTAAGGCTCTCACCCGCAGTGCTGTGGTGAACTGGGCCTCAGCGTTGTCCATACAGTTCACAGAGATGCAGTACAGACCCTGGAACACACATCATATGATCAGCACCACACACACCACACAACACACACACTCTTCATACAGCAGAGTTGTGATGCGGTTAAAGGAATGCATGCGCTGCGTGTTCAGAGGGAAGCGCTGCACTGTGTTCGTTTACACGCGAGCAGTTTAACGAGCGTCTGAAACATCTACACACACACTACACAAAATGACAAGCACTTAACAAAAGAGAAGCTATAAAGAATGCTTGTGACATGCTAATTCATGCTAGCAACAAGCTAAAACATGTTAGCAAAATGCTAATTCATGCTAAGAACATGTTAACATCCTGTTAATTCATTAAAAAATGCCAACATGTTAAATCATGCTAACGACATACTAACTCATGCTAACAATGTTAAAACATGCTAACAACATGCTAATTCATGCTAAGAACATGTTAAACCATGTTAACATGTTAAACCTTGCTAACAGCATGCTAATCCATGCTAACAACACGTTTAAACAAACTAACAACATGTTAAATCATGTTAGCAGCATTCTAATTCATGTTAGCATGTTAAATAATGTTAACAATGTGCTAAATCATATTAGCATCATGCTAGCAACATGCTAACAAAATGCTAACGATGTGCTAAAACGTTAACAAAATGCTAATTAATGTTAACGATGTGCTAAATCATGCTAACAACATGCTAAATCATGCTAACAACATGCTAACGATGTGCTAAATCATGCTAACAATGTGCTAAATCATGCTAACAACATGTTAATCTGTTTTTGCGATAGAATTTATTGCCTTCAAAACCTTCAAACTTTTTAAAACTTTCTGGCCTGGCTTTTTCAAGCCAACTTGTCATTAAACTTTACTCATCTAGTTTATTTTACAGTGAAATCTCACAACAGTAACAGTATTTAGAAATGTTTATTTTTTATTTAATATATATTAAAAAAATCATTATTATAAACATAATTATAAACATGTTGGCCAAATCAGACAATTAGAGTTGGTCTCACCAGCAGTGTGTGGAGCTGAGCCGCGTGATTGGAGAAGAGCCGTGGAGACTGCTGACACAGCTGACACACCTGAGAGATCTGTCAACACACACACACACACACACACACACACACACACACACACACACACACACACACACGTGTTACACAGCACACGACCATCATCATCAGCAGCGCGCGCACACACACACACACACACACACACGTTACACAGCACACGACCATCATCAGCAGCGCACACACACACACACACACCTCCTGCAGCGCCGTGGCCTTGTGTCCCGTCACCAGACGACACATGATGATGTGCTCCAGCAGAATGACTTGAAATGACGACAGGATGGGGCTGCAGTCCAGCACTGACAAACACACAGAAACATCAGTCATCACACACACACATCAGCTGCTCCGTGTGTGTGTTGATCATGTGACCAGACTCACTCTTCAGCTTCTCTAACTGCATGAGGGCTTTATCTGTGTATTTCTGGGCCTTCTCCAGGTACCCGGCCTGCATCGAGTGCATGACCGTCACCTGAAACAATCACACACACAATAAACCACAGCCATCAGACCATCGACGCTCTGTGATGTCAGCGATGATGTCACTCACCAGGTAGACGAGGACACACATGTGCTCCTTGGGCAGCCAGTGGAACAGGTCAGCCGAGTTACTGGGCAGGATCTCATCATCATGGAGGGTGGAGATGGTCTGGATGCACTGCTGCAGCTGCTTCAGACACGGCTTGACGCTCTTCACCTGCACACACACATCACACACACACAGACACACACACAGACACACACACAGACAGACACACAGACAGACACACAGACAGACACACACACAGATCAGCACAACTCAACATACAGCAGTCAAATCAACACTACACTCAAAGCTCATTAATGACACAGTCTGTGACGCTCATCATTCTGCATCTGTATATTGTCAGACCTCTAGAGTTCATTGCAAATATTTTATACATTTAAAGGGGATCTATTATGCAAATTCGCTTTTACATGGTGTTTGAGCATAAATGTGTGTCAGCAGTGTGTGTACACAACCACCCTATAATGATAAAAATCCACCAACTCCTCTTTTATTCCCCATAAATCATAAGCAGTGTCTCAGAACAAGCCGTTGGCAGATTCTAGCAATGTGATGTCACATATGTGTAGGCCCCACCCACAACCGCTGACAGACTCCGCCCTATTAGTATAGACTCCATCCACGACCACTGACAGACTCCGCCCTATTAGTATAGACTCCATCCACAACCGCTGACAGACTCCGCCCTATTAATATAGACTCCATCCACGACCGCTGACAGATTCCGCCCTATTAGTATGGACTCCGCCCACGACCGCTGACAGACTCCACCCTATTAGTATGGACTCCTCCCTATTAGTATAGACTCCGCCCACGACCGCTGACAGACTCCGCCCTATTAGTATGGACTCCGGCCACGACCGCTGATGGACTCCACCCTATTAGTATAGACTCCATCCACAACCGCTGACAGACTCCGCCCTATTAGTATAGACTCCATCCACAACCGCTGACAGACTCCGCCCTATTAGTATAGACTCCATCCACAACCGCTGACAGACTCCGCCCTATTAATATAGCTTCCATCCACGACCACTGACAGATTCCGCCCTATTAGTATGGACTCCGCCCACGACCGCTGACAGACTCCGCCCTATTAATACAGACTCCGCCCACGACCGCTGACAGACTCCGCACTATTAGTATAGACCACACCCACGACCGCTGACGGACTCCGCCCTATTAGTACGGACTCCGCACTATTAGTATAGATCACACCCACGACCGCTGACGGACTCCATCCTATTAGTATGGACTCTGCCCTATTAGTATAGACCACACCCACAACTGCTGACGGACTCCGCCCTATTAGTATGGACTCTGCCCACGACCGCTGACGGACTCCGCCCTATTAGTATGGACTCTGCCCACGACCGCTGACGGACTCCGCCCTATTAGTATGGACTCTGCCCACGACCGCTGACAGACTCCGTCCTATTAGTATGCACTCCGACCTATTAGTATAGACTCCGGCCACGACCGCTGATGGACTCCGCCCTATTAATATAGACTCCATCCACGACCACTGACAGACTCCGCCCTATTAGTATAGACTCCATCCACAACCGCTGACAGACTCCGCCCTATTAATATAGACTCCATCCACGACCACTGACAGATTCCGCCCTATTAGTATGGACTCCGCCCACAACCGCTGACAGACTCCACCCTATTAGTATGGACTCCTCCCTATTAGTATAGACTCCGCCCACGACCGCTGACAGACTCCGCCCTATTAGTATGGACTCCGGCCACGACCGCTGATGGACTCCGCCCTATTAGTATAGACTCCATCCATGACCGCTGACAGATTCCGCCCTATTAGTATAGACTCCGCCCACGACCGCTGACAGACTCCGCCCTATTAATACAGACTCTGCCCACGACCGCTGACAGACTCCGCACTATTAGTATAGACCACACCCACGACCGCTGACGGACTCCGCACTATTAGTATAGACCACACCCACGACCGCTGACGGACTCCATCCTATTAGTATAGACCACACCCACAACTGCTGACGGACTCCGCCCTATTACTATGGACTCTGCCCACGACCGCTGACGGACTCCGCCCTATTAGTATGGACTCTGCCCACAACCGCTGACAGACTCCGCCCTATTAGTATGGACCACACCCACGACTGCTGACGGACTCCATCCTATTAGTATGGACTCTGCCCTATTAGTATAGACTCCACCCGTGACCACTGACGGACTCCGCTCTGTTAGTATAGACTCCGCCCATGACTGCTGACAGTTTTTGACATAACCGTGTGTGTGTTTGACAGTTTAAGCGCAATAAGACGTGAAAGAGAACTTAGTTTAATACTCACAGGACGCTCCGTCTGACACACAGCTTTCTGTGCGTGTGCTTCGGGTGTGTGTGTGCGCTCAGAAAACTGTGTCAACAGTTTAGACTGATATGGCTTTAAACGCATGCAGATCATACACTCTCATGATGATGATGAAGTAGTCCAGTGTCACGTGAGCGCGATAGAGATGATCATCAAAACCAATCAGATGTTTTAGCGTTTGGCAGAGTATCAGAGGTACGAGCTGTACAGGCTCCACCCTCTTCTGGATAGGGGGCGGAGCAGCAGCTCATTTACATTTAAAGACACATGCACGAAAACAGCATGTTTTTCCTTCCACTCAAAAATTGGTATAATACATGATCTGAGCTGAAACACATATTCTGGGGACTTATATTACATCTTGTGAAAAGGAGCATAATAGATCCCCTGTAATGTTTGATTTTAAGGACATTTGTTTACTTGTCTCCTACTCATCTGTAGGTTCAAACAGACCCAGTTTATTCTGTCTGCTCAAACACAGAATCTCAGTGCATTTGGAAACGAGATCCAGCTGAATTGTGTGTGTCGGAGAGAAGTGTTTGAGCTGTGTCGGTCGGAGCGGCTCTCACCTGTCCGGCGTCCAGGTAATGCGTCACCTGCAGCACCAGGAAGAACACGCGCAGGGACTCCTTCTGGATGGGGTTTCCCTGCCAGGTCTCCACGATCTGCCCGCACAGCGTCAGGAGCGGGTGAACCTCCTGCAGCTTACGCTCCATCAACAGCAACTACATTGATATAAAAACTGCCTTAGTACCGTAATAACCGTCACACGGATCAGAGCGAATAACTCCGATAACACAGACACTCACCATGCCTTTGCTCAGCAGGAAGAGCGCTCTGTGAAAATGCAAAGTTTAATCATTAGCATGTGTGTGAAGTTAAATGTCCATGTCTGACATGCATGTGATGTAATGAACGTCACCGTGTGTATTCAGATCCCACGACTCTGGCATACTCGGCGCCGACCCCCAGCAGATCACAGGCCGACACCAGATCCTTCTCCAGCGTGTGAAGTTGCTGCAGAACAACACAGCTCTTATAATGATGTTGATTAACCATTCATCGTCACAGGTAATGAAGCGTGACGTACCGCCAGCTGAAACAGCAGCCTGCAGTGCCAGTAGGGCGTCTGCTGAGAGATCTGGATGGCCTTCCGTAACAGCGGCTTCGCAGAATCAACCAAGTTCTAGTAAACAGAAGAGCAGAAGTCATCGACATGCTGCATTACACATCAACACAAAAACACACGCATCTGAAATGAGCTAACGCAGAAGTTGGAACATGTTCATATGTGACGATAGTCTTAAGACTCTTGTGTAATCTGTAGAGAGGATTCACATACAGGACGTCGAAAATTAATTTGGGCTGATCTGAACTGTCAATGCTACAGCGCTTTTCACAATGCATATGGTTTACAGAAGCAGCTTTACAGAAAACGCTCATGTGGAAAACTGTGTGTTTACAGATGAGAAACAAAGAGCCGCTTTCTTTTCCCTTCATTCTTAAAGGTCTCGTTCACACAAAAAATAACAATTCTGTCATCATTTAATCATTCTCATGTCATTCCAAACGCATCAGACTTCCGTTCATGTTTGAAATGCAAATAAAGATAAAAAAATATCATCATAACGCTTCAAAACATTCATAAAGAGAAGATAAAATAAATCCATACCAGGGTTTCTGCAGGTTTACGAAGGTAAATTTAAGATCTTTTTAAGACCAATTAAAGAAAACGTAAGGAATAACCTGAAGGGAAAACACGTCAATCTGTTCTCTAAAGCACACAATGAGTATTAGTGACACTTCAGAGTCTGAAAATATAATTTCCAACAGATCTCCATCAATTTTTCACTTACAAAAAAAAAAAACAGCTTAAATTTTGAGATAAGAAATCTAGGGAAATCTGATTTTATGATTAAAAAAAGAACAAATATCTGCCAATGTGTTCAAAAACATCAACTTAATTCAAATGTGAGTAATTTTCATACCCAATGACAGATACTTGTTCTTGCTTTAAGCGCAAACTCACTTAATTTAACTTTTCAATGTGCTCAGAAAACAAGACTTAATTTCTTCATTTTGCATGTCATTAAATGTGTCTTGATTTAAGGATGTTTAGATATTTGTGCTGGGAAAAAATCCTGAGGAAGAACATCATTTCTGCAGTGCATGTCATTAAATTTTATTTTAATTTTTCTGAAAATAATAGTAATGAAGTGGGAAAGATTTCTGTCCTCCATTGACAGTCTCAGCAACTTCCACTGACGCTTCAGAAAGTTCATAAAGAGATGGTGAAACTGATCCGTACGGATCGAGCGGATTATTCCAGATGTTCTGAAGAGACTCGATGGCTTTATATGAGGAAGGAAAGTCTGACGGGTTTGAGTGACATTAGGGCGAGGAAATGATCACAGGATTCTCATTAATGGGTGAACTGGCCCTTTAAGTGTTCGGACCGACTGTTGATTTATTCATACAAAATTTGACAAATTCTGTGACTCTGCATTATACAGTAAATCACAATTTTATGAATGGATTCTGCAATACCGTCCACATTTTCTGCATCACAGAAATCATAGGGCCCTAATTTAATGCCATGATACTGAATTTAAGACTTTCTGATCAAATTTAAAGGTGTCATGAACTGGCTTTTTTAATTTTTTTATACTGTTGTCTGAGGTCAACTTATGACATTTGCGTGGTTCTTACATTCAGAAACATCATAATGAATAAGTAATAGGCTGTTTTCTACCCTGGTTTTGAGCCTCTCTCCTGGAACGCTCTGTTTTTATGGGCGTGCCGCACTGAAGACTTGGAAGTAAACGCCCACTGCTATGATTGGATAAGATTTACATATTTAATGAGCTTCAGCTTCCCTGTCAGTACATGTGGGAATTGTTTTGAAAGTGTGTGGGAAAACGGCAACCGGAATGATTCGGCCACAGGGCTCGCAAAACGTCTTTATCAAACAAACACAATGATTTATCTCTCATCCACCCGCGATTGATTGGAATGTTATTTTTTTTTATTACTTGGCCCGCCCGATCGGTGGATATAACCGCGAACCGTACACACACACGCCTCACTGAAGAGTCAGACAAATCAGCATGATCAAAACTTCTGCGATTGTATTTTTCCTTTAAATATCAAGTCAAGAGAGAGTGAACAACGCAATCAAGAAAGGAATGTTATTTCACTATATAAGATAGCCCGTCGGCAGGCCGGTGATACGTTTTGGTAGCCTGTCTGGAAAACACAGCCCCGGGACGTTGGGCTTTGCGAGCCCTGGCCCATACATGTTCTAGTCTGATCCTGAATCGCAGCACAATGAACCAACAACACCTCAAATAAAGGATTCTCCAGCCTGTGACAGCATGCTAATGTTCAGTTAGACACGTACACATAATCAATAGATATCAAACGATCTGTAACAATGCAATACTATCACATATAAAAAACATTTTTTACTCACATAAGTGTTTTGCTTCATTCATTCATGTAATCTCATCCTGTCTGCAAATCCAGTCTCTTGTTTACAAACGAATCCGTGGTGAAATGAAGGAACAAACGCACAATGTCTTCCCCACGTGAGCTGGATATTCATTAAAAATAAAGTTCATCCATGCATTCATAATATTGGAATCCGAATGAAGCTTGTGCGGCTTGTTTATTGCTTGGAAGTTCGATCCGGTTTAGCTCTATGTAGGCCTATGTCATGTCAGGCACGAGTCGGTGGGCGGGGCTACAGAATCAGGCGTTGTTCTTCTGTTGAGGCGGTGTTTCACCACACGCTGACGTCAAGGTGTGGCATATTCTGAGATCGAGCGTTTGCTGGGCCTGGTGTCAATAAAAGCTTTTCTTTGACTAACAAGGAAGTTTTCAGCTCTGAAACTTACAGGATATTCTTATATTACCATGACCTTTTATATATCAAAAGCTCAAAGGAAAGTTGATTTCTCACTTCAGGACCCCTTTAAGACATTTTTAAGGCCTTAAATTGTAGAAGGTCCAATTAAGACTTTTTAAGACCCGCGGAAACCCTGCCATACTAATCGAGCGGTTTCATCCAAGTTTTCTGATCACTTCATATGATGGACAGATTGAATTTAGGTTTTATTTCACATATAAAATATTGATCAGCGAACATAAACAGAAGCTCAACCAAAGCTGATTGGCTCTTGAGCTGATCAATGTTCATATGTGCATAAAAGCCCAAATTCAATCTGTTCATCATATGAAGTGATAAGAAAACTTGGATGAAGCCATTCTTCTTATGATGTAATGAGTACATCAGGTGTTATGGGAAGTGTTCCCGGTTCCGGCTGACCTAGTTAATGCAGCCTAAAACAATCATTTAACTGATTTGAATAATATAAATTGATAATGTTCTGTGTGTATGCCATAGTAAAGAGATGTGTTTTTAGTCTAGATTTAAACTGACAGAGTGTGTCTGCTTCCCGAACAATGCTAGGAAGACTGTTCCAGAGTTTAGGTGCTAAATAGGAAAAGAATCGACCGCCTGCAGTTGATTTTGATATTCTAGGTATTATCAACTGGCCAGAGTTTTGAGACCGCAATAGACGTGATGGAGTATAATGTGTTAAGAGCTCGCTCAAGTACTGGGGCGCTAAACCATTTAGAGCTTTGTAAGTAATCACCAAGATTTTAAAATGTATACGATGTTTAATAGGGAGCCAGTGCAGTGTTGCCAGAACCGGGCTAATATGGTCATACTTCCTGGTTCTAGTAAGAACTCGAGCTGCTGCGTTTTGGACCAGCTGGAGTTTGTTTATTAAGCGAGCAGGGCAACCACCCAGTAGAGCATTACAATAATCTAGCCTTGAGGTCATGAACTAACTGTTCAGCATTTTGCATTGAAAGCATGTGCCGTAATTTAGATATATTTTTAAGATGGTAGAATGCAGTTTTACAGATGCTAGAAACGTGGCTTTCAAATGAGAGATTGGTATCATAGAGCACACCCAGGTTCCTAACTGACGACGAGGACTTGACAGAGCAGCCATCGAGTGTTAGACAGTATTCTAGGTTTTGTTTATAATATTAGAATTATTTTTGTCACAGTACATACATGACGATATGCAGGCCCCTTGATATTTTAGGGTGTAAATGTCAAGCTCACCTGTTGGCAGTACAGCTCTGACAAGAGACTCGCCGCCTCGAACTTCACATCCTCAAACTGCGCTACCTGCACACCTACGCTAAGGAAAGCTGAAATACAACATTTATCATCATGTGCGGTCTCTTCACACACTTACAACAGACAGAACTCACACCACAATCTCAACACAAGTGGACAATTGCTTCATAATGTGGTAAAGGATACTTGCTGCGAGATAAGCCACTGAAATAGAGACAGAAAGAGACATTAGACCATTCACAGACAAATCATAAATCACATTTATTAGTGAAAAACACATAGGAAAGTGGAAAAACACAAGAAGTTCTTTCATTGTATATGATTTATAACAATAAGCTGTTTCAATCAATAGCACTTGAACGTATTTCAACATTGAATCAGTTAGAATGAATTAATAACAACCACCACAACCACAACAATAATAATAATAACATTATGCCCGGGACTGCGGCCTTGTCGCTCGGCTGAAGCCTCGGGCTTTCCTGCGCGCTCTCACCGCTTTCTCGAGGTGCGTGCGGGCCAGCTCGCTGTTCTTCGTGTGGTGGTAGAGCACCGAGCCCAGCTGCAAGTGCGTCCGGGCCTCCACTCTCTGCGGGGGCTTGAATTGGAAAACGGCCTGCAGGCAGTGCACACACAAGCGGATTTTGGGAGGACTGGAGGTTCGGAAATGTTCGGCGAAACCGAGAAGAGCCAGATACCAGGAGTCCGGGGCCTCTGTGCCTGCCGCCGCCATCATCACCACAACAACAACAACACGAGAGCTCGGCGAAACCTCGCGAGAGCGAAAACCGCGGCCCTACCCTGAACGAGACCTCGGCTGAATCTCGCGAGAGGAGCGTTTGACAGGAGTCATAATAAATAACTAATATAAATGAAAACAATAGGCGTGATTTAATCATTTTAATAACTTATATAAGCCCATTTCTATGGAAGCTTGTTTCCGCCACACAATAAAACATTTTAAAAGATAACTGCGACTTTTAACCTCACAATTGTGAGTTTACTATGGAAGCCCATTCCCGAAATTCGGACATACTTAAATCATAATTATGAGATAAAAAGTCGAAATTATGACTTACTAAATCGAAATTATGAGTTTAAAGTCATTACGAGTTAAAAAGTCGAAATTATGACTTACTAAATGAAAATTATGAGTTTCTGCTCATTGATCTGCCGCGAACCTACAGGATGAATTGTGAACACATTAATGAGTATTTTAACTGTAGTTTTAGCTGCTAATGATGGAATTATTGTCTTATTATCTGAACGGCATTAATATCTCTGAGCAAGCGCGCTCTTGAGAGGATTTTAAGCTTCGGTACAGAAACAACAGAACGGATGTGAGGTGGAAGCTTTCATTGAACATATTCTGATGTATTATTATGGAAATATGATCCAGAGCACCGCCGCCCTCAGAATGTGCTGTAATGCAGGATTTCCCTAGAGAACGAGTGTGTCCAGTAACGACACGTCCAGTGCTCTGTCGGTACATACAGTCGCCTGAGGGTGGCGCTGTTCTGGGATCATATTTCATTAATAACGCATCAGAATATGATGTAATGCAGGAGCTCGTTTGAAAATGAATTTTATTGCTCGGTTTTGATAATATTTAAAATAATAAATTAATTAATGTATATATCCTTAGCTAATCGGTTACAAATTCTAATAAAATAATATAATTGCATATCATTAAATCTCAGCTGCAAACATTTTCTAATGTCATCTTTCTCTGTGCTTTTAAATAGATGTAGAGTAAGACATGAACAGTTTTGTATTCTGTTCTATAGCACACCTGTGCATACAAATTTGTCTATTTTTGTTTATTTATACAGGCTATTATATGTGCTATGTTATTAATTTATTTTTATTCTTTATTGTACTATCTCTGTACTGTTGTCTCTGTGTACTGAAGCTTCTTCTGTCACCAAAACACATTCCGTGTGTGTGCAAACATACTTGGCAATAAAGCTCCTTTTGATTCTGATTCTGATTAAACACAAAAGGTTCTCTGGTTGAATTTGTCACGTGCGGCATTTATTGAAACATACAATATCATTTTTACAGGAGTATAAGCTATATTTACTGTTGAGTGAAAACTGCTGCCCGATCATAACCTCATATTTCTGTTCCAGCTGTTCGGCAGCAGAACTCAGTTTCCCTGTCGGTTACGACCCCATCCAACCAACGCGCGCGCGTGTGTGTGTGTGTGTGTGTGTATCGATAATCATGACATTGGCCAGAGGTTTGAAAGCTTCCACCTCACATCCGTTCTGTTGTTTCTGCACCGAGGCTTAAAATCCGTTTGCTCAGAGATATTAATGCCGTTCAGATAATAAGACAACGTTTAAAATACTCATTAATGTGTTCACAATTCATTCTGTGTCGGCTCGCGGCAGATCAATGAGCAGCGAGTAATTTCGACTTTTTATCTCATTATTATGACTTTTAAACTCGTAATTTCGATTTAATATGTTAAAAAGTCGAAATTATAACATACTAAATCGAAATTACGAGTTTAAAAGCCATAATAATGAGATAAAAAGTCGAAATTATGACATGCTAAATTATAATTATGAGATTAAAGGTAGAAATGATGACGTACTGAGCCATAAGTATGACTTTTTATGTTACAATTTTGACTTTCCGCCACATAAGAAAAAATTAAAATTATGACATAATTAAATCATAATTATAAGATAAAAAGTCGAAATGATATCTTATAATTATGATTTAAGTATGTCATAATTTCGATTTTTTTATGCTGGATTTTTTTCTTATGTGGCGGAAATGGGCTTCCATAAAATTATGACGTACCAAGTCAAAATTGTAACATAAAAAGTCATACTTATGGCTCAGTACGTCATCATTTCTACCTTTAATCTCATAATTATAATTTAGCATGTCATAATTTCGACTTTTTATCTCACAAAAGATTTTATTTAGTCATAATTAAGATTTACCAAAGCATTATTAGTTTTATGTGGCAGAAATGTGATTCCATATCATCTTGACAACATATACAAATAAACACATCGTTTCCCTTCTTTGCCCAATTCTACAATATAACTCGTTATTCTATGAGAATTCTACATTTCATTTGCTTTCCATCCATTTAATATTCTCAATAAATAATCATTTATATCATTACTTATTAAAATAATGTAATTGACGAGTGATTCGCTAAAGAATATCTTAAACACGACACAAATGGTGTGATAACCTTTGGACATTGATCATATTGTGATTCTGTGTCTGTTCTAGAAGGTTCATAAACAATAAAGATCTTCTGATGACACACACACACACACAGTTTGAGGACCACAGATGTTTAATAGATCTCAATCACAGACCGTTGAGTTTGGAACAAGCCTAAAATCACTCGCTGTGCAGGTTTGATTTGTAATATCTGTGCTCATTTATGGGTAAAACAGACGTAAAACTCGTGATCTAATGTGAAGGTTATGACACACAGCCGCGGGTTCGGACAGTTCTCAATGAAGGGAACATCTGTAAGGAAACCAACACTCGGAGGGCTGGAGTCTGTGATCTATGTTCTGAAATAAAGCACAATATTCTGATATGAGGAGAGAAACAGGAAACAGAGAGAGGAGATGTGTGTGTGTTCAGTAGTACGGCCTCCTGGGA
>CM077175.1:201000-213500 GCA_039654105.1 Coreius guichenoti | reverse complement strand
AGTTATTGCCTCCTTCATCAGCTCTTCTCTCAGAGTCTGAAACGCTTCCATCAAGGATTCAGTCTCTCTAAACCCCGCCTCTCTGAGAGCTGCTCTGCTGTGATTGGTCAGAAAGCAAGCGCTCATTATCATATCTGAATCTCAGCTCTTGACACACAGTGATACGAACAGTAACGATGGCGTGGGTTTGATCGTATCAATCTCAGCAGAAAACAGCGTCTTCTCCACATGAACAACACCAACCAAACTCTTCCAGTCTCAGAGACAGCTACAGTGTGTGAGGGCGGGGGAAAGAGACGCTGCTCAGCCAATCACGACCAGAGGCGGGCATTATGGAAATTAGTTACAAGACTGGAATTACTGACGACTCGTTTCAGTTCAGAATCGCTTTTTTCTTTTAGGAGGCAAAAACTCTATTTATCTGCACTTTGAGAGCTTTCACATTCACAAACAGGAAAGGTAACAGTGTTCCCGAGGGCTGTCAGTACCTGAAGGCGGGATTGTCCCGGTTGTGCTGAGCAGCCATGATCTCCACCTCCGGGCCGCCGTCCGCCACGAAGCGTGCCAGCTTCTCCGCCACCTTCCTGGTGCTGTCGTCCACTGAGGAGGAGACTTAAAGCAGCCTATCAGAACCGGCAGCAACTCAAACTAAACAAGCTCCATTATGAGTGAGAGAGAGAGCTGGGATTGGGTTGGGGAAAAGGACAGGGGTGTCTGCTGCCACACACACACACACACACACACACACACACATCACGTCACACTCATGATACACCACCAATCATAACAGACGGAGAGGCTGTGGTCAGGAGCGTCTGCTCTAGTGCACACTACACGGCTGAAGAGATCACGGGTGACAGCAAAACTAACCATTCTTGTTCAGTGTTTATTATAAATGATTTATCATTATTGTGTTAATAATCTTGAATCAGAATAACTTAATCTCTTCTCTGATGACGGGGGCGGGGCAACCTGTCACTCACATGAGATCCACCAATAGCAAACCACAACCATCCAATCAATTCCCCACAGACAAAATCAAGCCCCGCCCTACATTTGTTCTTGTTTGAGAAGCGTTTCACTCGGATATGCTGTATAATATATATTAAGACTTTTTTGTACTTACACAAAAATAAGATACAAAAATGGCTATTTTTGCTTATAACTTCTTAAAGGTGCAGTATGTAAGCTTGACAGCTAGTGGTTGAAATAGGTACTGCAGTCCAAATTCAAAATATTGGAGATCGTTGTTTGCCCCGCCTCCTCAGACTCGACGCTCACGCGGGTTGCCAGTTTGAGGACACGCAACAGAGTGAGCGCAATTGACAATGGAAGCCGAGGAGACTTACACTGTAAGTTGATTTATCCACGTTTTAATATGCTCTTGTTCATAGAGATTTTTTGATGGATGCCGAGGCTTTTTAGGTTGGGTACAATCTGTGATCTCTGACCCAGTTTGTTTGCTGGCTTCCATGGCAGAAATACTCTGTGTTTTCCACCAACTGGCAACCTGTGGTGTCGAAATACTATTGGGTAAACTGGCGGCGTGCGTTATCACAGACCAAAACAAAAACAGACATTCTGACACGGAACGCACATTTCAAAGTAGAATGACTGGCTGAAGCACTGTTTTTCTGAGAAACGAGTATGTGAATTTAACATGTTTCCTACATATCTGCAAACATATGGTATTTTTATGCTTTAGTAAAGTGAAAAACTTACATACAGCACCTTTAACGCTTTTGGTATCATAAAACTGGTCTCTTTAGATTCGTTACATTACGCAGAGTCATGCGACACCCAATTTTCCCATATCGGCCATTTTGAATTTTGTCGTAAAATGCCATGTTTTACGAACGCATTGGCATATTGTTACGAAACTCGGTATGTGTCTTCGGCACCATATCCTGAAGGCCCAAAAAGTTTCAGGGCAGCGCCCCCTTGTGGTCAAAAGTTATGAAATTTACATAAATGCTAATAACTTTTGATTAAATTAGCCTGTTATAATGAAATTGCTCTTAATAGATTCCTTGGGTCATGCCAAGAACATAGATATCAAGTTTGCCATAGTCAGCCAAACTTCCTGTCCGCCATTTTGAATTTCTTTAAAAACCTACTTTTTCAAACTCCTAGACCGTTTGTCTGATTTTCACCAAAAAAAAATCGTATCATTTTCAGATCGTGCCGACAAAAAGTTATGGATTTCGTGTCGATAGACTAAACCGTTTTCGTATAGTGGAGCAACAAAGTTGAGGCATGATGCCAAAATGACTCTGAGGCTGTATCTCTGCAATGCTTTGATATTTAGACACCAAACTTTGCATGTGTCATTGTGACCTCACTCTGACCACGCCACATCAGTTTAGTCACAGCGCCACCTATTGGTCAAAAGTGATAAACCTTTAAATCATTTTACCAGTGACTGTATATATGAATTTTCAGCCATTTTGCCTAAAATCATCTTTAAATGTCTTTTATAGCTCGTTGTTGCAGTTGGTCTGATGCCGCCAGCCGTGTTGGCATGACTTGTGTTCTTCGTGCTTGGCCCGATAATCGCTGCTTGCAGCTATATTTTGTTGTTGGTTCTGTTTGGTGTTGGCACTGCGGGACGAGGAACTAAGGAACAAATATTTCAGTATATTACAATCACATGTATGTGCCAAATAAAGAACTGCAAAGCTCATGTAAAGCATGACATTCGTTCAACACGCCGCGACGGGCTTCCGTCCTGTAGTGTGCACACTCACGCAAGAGTAAGAGTCCTAAACCGTGTCTGTTTGATGTGTGAATGTTTGTGAGGTCTCTCTCTGTCTCTACGTCACTCCACAAACACTTAGTCGAGTCGTGTGTGTGTTCAGACGTGGTTTCTGCTCACCATCAGACTGAGCGGACGTGTCTCTTCTGATCTCAGCCACTTTCCGCCTGTAGTACAGATAGTCCTTACTGTTCTTCTCAAACAAGAACCTGCACGACAGAGACAGAGCTCAACCATCCGGACTGGATTCGGTTCAGAATTGATGAACTTCACACAGTTTTTGAACCGTATGAATTTTGTTTATTACAGTGAAGCTGCTGTGAAACGATCTGTACTGTATAAAGTGCTGGAGAAGTGAGTTCAAACCCTCAAACTATAAGTGAGTAAGTAACGGATGTGAAACTCACGAGAAGACGGGATTGTCTCTGTAGTCCTCCATGGCCTTCTTCTCCAGCTCGGCACCACCTTCCGCCACAAACATGGCCATCTTGTCGACGATGAGCCGCAGATCTCCGTCCTCTGGGGGGGAAACTTTAAGCAGGCTATGAGAACGCCGGCATAACGCAAACACTGAACACAGCTCACATCAGCAGACGCGCGTCTGTCCTGTACGGCTGATCAGACAAAGCACCACACATACATTCATTCGTCTTCTGAGGTCACATGATGAGGTGTGTGAGGAGAGCAGACACACATTAAATGTGATGTGTGTGCAAATGTGTGTGTGTGTAACATGAGGGCGATTAAGTGACTGTCCGTCTGTCGTGTTAAATGAACCAGCTCTTACAGAGGAAGAACGCTATTGTCAACAGCCTTTAGATGAAAGTTCACTGGTCAGAACGAGCCGTGACGAGTGAGACGGAGTGTGATACCTTTGACCTCCAGATAGTGTGCATCATCCTCCTCCTCGTCTTCATCATCAGGGGAGCTGAACACACTGGGTCGGGCCGCGGGGAGCGCCGTCTTCTTGGACTGCGAGTAGTTCTTGAACTGATTGATCATGCTGCTGACGCCCAGACCCGGCCGCTTCCCGATGAGAATGCTCTTCTTCTGAGCTTGTGTTCCGGCCGCCGATTGGCTCTGAGCGCAGGGGGCGGGGCTGAGGGATCCTAGAGGACATGACATCAGCACACGCAACATTACAGAACTTAATGATACTCCTATATAACATCACATGATGGAGAGAAACACACACTCTCACCGTCATCAGTGCTGGATTTCTCTTGCTGCATCCTCAGGAACTGCTGCAGGAAACTGCCATCATTCACAAACTTATTCGAGGAGGAGGAGGATGACGAGGAGGATGAGGAAGATGATGATGATGATGATGAAGCCTCTGAGGGAGGAGAGCTGACACACACACACACACACACAGATCAACACACACACACAGACTGACGTGATCACGTATGCGGTGCTCATCGGAGCCATGCTTCACCTGCTGGTTTTGCTCTGGTCCGGCTTTGGCTGAGCCTGTTCTCTCAGTTTGGCCTCGATCTCTCTCTTCTTCTGAGCGATCAGCTCCTCCTGCCTCATGATCACATTCAGCTTACTCTTCTGATGAGTCTTCCTGCTGCCACGACCTGTCACACACACACACAGGTGGATCTCACAAACCCGGTCAACGGACCGTTCTCGATCACGTGACACTGATCCAGTGAGAAAGCGCTTGAATTTGCCGCTGTATTAATAACATCACTGAGATCTAGTGAGAAGCAGAGCAGAGTTCTGTGTTATAAACCATATCAGATCAAACAGAGCTAACGGGGAAACCAGGAGAGACACTGTGCCATGAGCGATCACGTTATAGACGGCTTTACACTCCACAAATCACCAACATCCACCATGATTTACTGCAGTAACGCTAACTGTAACCATGGGATTGTGGCAAAAACAGTCAAATGTTTTACATTATTCATCTCATGGTTCGTACAACCTTTTCAGAAATTCAAGCACTTTTTATGACTTTCGATGCGCGATATATTGGCCACCATATCAATATCAGCCGATATATGTTCATTTTTAGTGCTATCGTCCTGATAAGAACATTTGGCCGATATATTAAAGCTGATAAATAGTGTATTATTTCCTTCAGCTGAGACACTTCAGATGCGCACTGTTCGCCATGATGGGTTTCAATTGCTTGAAATATGATTGAAATCACTTCAAAAAAGGAAAATACAGTTAAGTCATATCGGCTACATAAAATCATAATGAGAACATCATAATTGTGTGTTTGGGACATGGCTTTTAATGGTGAGACATGGCTTTTGTTTTTGTAATCAGGCTCTCAAAAATTATATAAAAATTTGGATTTAGATTTATCGGCCGATATATCGGTTATCGGCTTTCACATATAAAGAATTATCGGTTATCGGCCAAAATGTTCATATCAGTGGATCCCTAACTTTTCCCAGCACTTCAAAGCTCTAAATATGATCCAGTTTAAATGTTATTTTTAATGTCATGACCAAACACATGATGTTCATCCTTCAAAGATTGTCACCATTTTTAAACTAAAAGTTTTAAACATGTAGGAAAAACTAACACAAAGGGCCCTATCACACACCCGGCTCAATGTGACGGAAGTGTGTGTTCTGCTAGTCTCAGCCCGACGCAGTTCTCATGTTCACGTCCAGCTCCACGTTGTTTAAATATCAAATGCACTGGCGCATCTGTTCACCCATGGGCGTCTGGTCTAAACCAGGTGTGTGTTCAGGAGCATTGTTGGAGCGTTGCTATTGTGAGGAACTGAAAACGACTGCGCCATTGACCAACACACACCTGCTCTAAAGTCAATAGTGCAGTATTTGTGTGTTATTTAAAGGGTGTGTTAGTAATATGAGCCTATAGGCGGTGCACAACACACACACACTCTGATTATTACACACACAGGGACGCGCAGCAGTGCGCGCACACACACACACACACACACACACACACACACACACACACACACACACACACACACACACACTCTCTGCTTATTACACACACAGGGACACGCAGCAGCGCACACACACACACACACACACACACACACACACACATACACATACACACATACACACACACACACACACACACACACTCTGCTCATTACACACACACGGACGCGCAGCAGCACACACACACACGTTTAAATATAAAAATAAAGGATTCCTCTCTGGAGAAGCGTTCAGTCTCTCCTCATGTAAACTGTGAATCCGCTCATGGCGCGAGCACAACTGGCTTTTAAAGGGAAAGGGAGATGAGACTCTGATTGGTTTATTGCACGTTACGCCCAAAACACACCCATGACTCATTAAGAGACTAGGGACAACTCTTTTGGATCATGTGCCGGGAGCGCCGACTGTTTTTCCCGTCTTTAAACCAGCAAAAGTGGATTCGGACACTCCCTAAGAGCTCCTGCGCCGTGAGCTTCAGACCCTGAGCTCAGATCAGTGAAATAGGGCCCTGTAGTGTGAACACGTAACACGCATGACGTCACCGTTTCCACTAAAACATGTTTTTGTCGTTTACACAGCGTTTTGTTGTGTAAATGAACGGCCAAAACCCATTAAAAGGTTTCTGTTTTTAGTTGAAAACAGTGTGTTATAAACAGCCCCTTATTAAAAATAATAAACACATGACCTCTTAAGCAGCAGATGCGAGCGCTTATGGCCTTATTAGCCATTCCCACTGCCCATATACATTGTTTCCATGTGTTTTGCTTTTGAATTTATATTTAGACATTATAAAATCACTATTATGAAATATCAAGAAATCAATTTGTCAAAGTTTGGCACTTTTTGTACTGAAGTATGAAGGAAAAGTCACAAAAAGTGTCATGAAAAATGATTAATATTCATCACAGAACAAAGGGAACAGAGAAAATATTAGCTTTAATAAGGAGTTATTCTATATTTAATTTATTATTCATATAATGCAGACTTTTTGATAACTTTACTCAGTGTCTGTATATTGATTATATATGAATACCTCAGGTAAATATGACATTTATTATAATGGGTTTATGTGAAGATTGTTTTAAGTTCACTTAAATTAAAAGCTGTTATTTATTTAATCCTAATAAATGTTGACTGATATTGCTTCCAGTTATACTGTAATGTTGAATGTCTATCATCGTTTCATAGACACATCAGTATCAGTGATACTGGCCTTCATTCATAAAAACATGCCATTACAACAAATATTTACAACATACTGTCTTTAAGTTGATTCTACATTAATTTGGAGAGTAACTGTGAAATTATTACAATATGGAAATATTAAAAACTCTGATGTTTTTAATCACGATTAATTACAGAAAAAACTGTGATTTAGTATTTTTTTAATCGATTGACAGCACTAGAAATATTATTAGTCACTGCACTTATTAATGCAAAACAATAATCATTTTATGATTAAATTATCTTTATGATTAAAAACCTCAATCAAGTGTTTACAGAAGTATATATATAGGAAGATTTCAGCCTCATGAGAAAAAAAAAATCATGCTTTTGTAAATCATAATTATGACGTAAAGTCAGAATTATGACATACTAAGTCATAACCATGATATATATAAAGTTGAACATGAGATTATAACAAGGTAACCATCTGAAATTGACATATTAATTCATAATTATGACAAATATCGTGATACTCCTGACACATTCAATTATGACAAATCATTTCGACTTTTTAATCGCATAATTCTAATTTTTTATTATAATTTCGATTTACAAACGAATGATTTTTGTCTTGTGTGTCATAAACGGGATATTTTAAATGAGAAATACACAGATAAATCATGTAAAGTGTGATCTGAGGTGAAATACACAACATTAGTGTGTTTATGATTCGAGCAGTTTAGCTCTGGGGCGGCTAATCCGTCAAAACACTCAAACACACATCATGTCAGCGAACAGAGCCAAAGAACGACAGGCAGGCTCATAAACACACGATCATATGTGCGATAATAAAGTGTAAATGATGATGTTTAATGTGTGCAGTGTTTACCCGCATCGCTGGACTCCATCGCGCTGAGTGTTGTGAAGCAGCCACTTCTTCTTCCGCGGTTTGACGAGCAGACGGAGGATAAGAGCGCAGCTCTCACAGCGCCGCCTGCCGGCCGCCACTGCACATGCGCAGCTCTCACAGCGCCGCCTGCCGGCCGCCCCTGCACATGCGCAGCTCTCACAGCGCCGCCTGCCGGCCGCCCCTGCACATGCGCAGCTCTCACAGCGCCGCCTGCCGGCCGCCCCTGCACATGCGCAACTCTCTCTGTGTGTGTGTGTGTGTGTGTGTGTCACATACTCCACTAGCTCGATGTTGGATAGACAGTAGTGTATAAACATGCTTATAATTGTATTCATGAGCATATAGAAGCTACAGGAACATCAGATGATGATATTGCTGCTGTGTTTACATTCTAAAGAAGGTTTATGAGGTGGACAGTGTGTGTGTGAGATTCAGTGCATGTTCATGTCTAGACTCACAGAAAGACTCATACAGAACACACTCCTCAGAAATATACTTTATTGCTTTACATGTCTCAAATAAATATTCAGTTACTTCTTGTTAGAATTAATCAAATCAACAGTATGAACAATATTAATGTTAAATAAAAACACTACGGAACAACATGAGAGAGTGAATGATGACAGTGTTTGTGTGTGTGTGATCGGTCAGGAGCAGGTCTCAGGTGTTCGGTCAGGTGTTCGGTGAGGTGTTCGGTCAGGTGATCGGTCAGGTGATCGGTCAGGAGCAGGTCTCAGGTGTTCGGTCAGGTGATCGGTCAGGAGCAGGTCTCAGGTGTTCGGTCAGGTGATCGGTCAGGAGCAGGTCTCAGATGTTCGGTCAGGTGATCGGTCAGGAGCAGGTCTCAGGTGTTCGGTCAGGTGATCGGTCAGGAGCAGGTCTCAGATGTTCGGTCAGGTGTTCGGTCAGGTGATCGGTCAGGAGCAGGTCTCAGGTGTTCGGTCAGGTGTTCGGTCAGGTGATCGGTCAGGAGCAGGTCTCAGATGTTCGGTCAGGTGATCGGTCAGGAGCAGGTCTCAGGTGTTCGGTCAGGTGTTCGGTCAGGTGATCGGTCAGGTGATCGGTCAGGAGCAGGTCTCAGGTGTTCGGTCAGGTGTTCGGTCAGGTGATCGGTCAGGAGCAGGTCTCAGGTGTTCGGTCAGGTGTTCGGTCAGGTGATCGGTCAGGAGCAGGTCTCAGGTGTTCGGTCAGGTGTTCGGTGAGGTGTTCGGTCAGGTGATCGGTCAGGAGCAGGTCTCAGGTGTTCGGTCAGGTGTTCGGTCAGGTGATCGGTCAGGAGCAGGTCTCAGGTGATCGGTCAGGTGTTCGGTCAGGTGATCGGTCAGGAGCAGGTCTCAGGTGTTCGGTCAGGTGTTCGGTCAGGTGTTCGGTCAGGTGATCGGTCAGGAGCAGGTCTCAGGTGTTCGGTCAGGTGTTCGGTCAGGTGATCGGTCAGGAGCAGGTCTCAGGTGATCGGTCAGGTGTTCGGTCAGGTGTTCGGTCAGGAGCAGGTCTCAGGCGTTCGGTCAGGAGCAGGTCTCAGGTGATCGGTCAGGAGCAGGTCTCAGATGTTCGGTCAGGTGATCGGTCAGGAGCAGGTCTCAGGTGTTCGGTCAGGAGCAGGTCTCAGGTGTTCGGTCAGGCGATTGGTCAGGAGCAGGTCTCAGGTGATCGGTCAGGTGAACGGTCAGGTGATCGGTCAGGAGCAGGTCTCAGGTGTTCGGTCAGGTGAACGGTCAGGAGCAGGTCTCAGGTGATCGGTCAGGTGTTCGGTCAGGAGCAGGTCTCAGGTGTTCGGTCAGGTGAACGGTCAGGTGATCGGTCAGGAGCAGGTCTCAGGTGTTTGGTCAGGTGAACGGTCAGGAGCAGGTCTCAGGTGTTCGGTCAGGTGAACGGTCAGGTGTTCGGTCAGGTGAACGGTCAGGAGCAGGTCTCAGGTGTTCGGTCAGGTGATTGGTCAGGAGCAGGTCTCGGGTGTTCGGTCAGGAGCAGGTCTCAGGTGATCGGTCAGGTGAACGGTCAGGTGATCGGTCAGGAGCAGGTCTCAGGTGTTCGGTCAGGTGAACGGTCAGGAGCAGGTCTCAGGTGATCGGTCAGGTGTTCGGTCAGGAGCAGGTCTCAGGTGATCGGTCAGGTGAACGGTCAGGTGATCGGTCAGGAGCAGGTCTCAGGTGTTCGGTCAGGTGAACGGTCAGGAGCAGGTCTCAGGTGTTCGGTCAGGTGTTCGGTTAGGTGATCGGTCAGGTGATCGGTCAGGACCAGGTCTCAGGTGATCGGTCAGGTGATCGGTCAGGACCAGGTCTCAGGTGTTCGGTCAGGTGATCGGTCAGGAGCAGGTCTCGGGTGTTTGGTCAGGAGCAGGTCTCAGGTGATCGGTCAGGTGAACGGTCAGGTGATCGGTCAGGAGCAGGTCTCAGGTGTTCGGTCAGGTGAACGGTCAGGAGCAGGTCTCAGGTGATCGGTCAGGTGTTCGGTCAGGAGCAGGTCTCAGGTGTTCGGTCAGGTGAACGGTCAGGAACAGGTCTCAGGTGTTCGGTCAGGAGCAGGTCTCAGGTGTTCGGTCAGGTGATTGGTCAGGAGCAGGTCTCGGGTGTTTGGTCAGGAGCAGGTCTCAGGTGATCGGTCAGGTGAACGGTCAGGTGATCGGTCAGGAGCAGGTCTCAGGTGTTCGGTCAGGTGAACGGTCAGGAGCAGGTCTCAGGTGTTCGGTCAGGTGAACGGTCAGGTGATCGGTCAGGAGCAGGTCTCAGGTGTTCGGTCAGGTGAACGGTCAGGAGCAGGTCTCAGGTGTTCGGTCAGGTGTTCGGTTAGGTGATCGGTCAGGTGATCGGTCAGGACCAGGTCTCAGGTGATCGGTCAGGTGATCGGTCAGGACCAGGTCTCAGGTGTTCGGTCAGGTGATCGGTCAGGAGCAGGTCTCGGGTGTTTGGTCAGGAGCAGGTCTCAGGTGATCGGTCAGGTGAACGGTCAGGTGATCGGTCAGGAGCAGGTCTCAGGTGTTCGGTCAGGTGAACGGTCAGGAGCAGGTCTCAGGTGATCGGTCAGGTGTTCGGTCAGGAGCAGGTCTCAGGTGTTCGGTCAGGTGAACGGTCAGGAACAGGTCTCAGGTGTTCGGTCAGGAGCAGGTCTCAGGTGTTCGGTCAGGTGATTGGTCAGGAGCAGGTCTCGGGTGTTTGGTCAGGAGCAGGTCTCAGGTGATCGGTCAGGTGAACGGTCAGGTGTTCGGTCAGGAGCAGGTCTCAGGTGTTCGGTCAGGTGATTGGTCAGGAGCAGGTCTCGGGTGTTTGGTCAGGAGCAGGTCTCAGGTGATCGGTCAGGTGAACGGTCAGGTGATCGGTCAGGAGCAGGTCTCAGGTGTTCGGTCAGGTGAACGGTCAGGAGCAGGTCTCAGGTGTTCGGTCAGGTGAACGGTCAGGTGATCGGTCAGGAGCAGGTCTCAGGTGTTCGGTCAGGTGAACGGTCAGGAGCAGGTCTCAGGTGATCGGTCAGGTGATCGGTCAGGAGCAGGTCTCAGGTGTTCGGTCAGGTGTTCGGTCAGGTGATCGGTCAGGAGCAGGTCTCAGATGTTCGGTCAGGTGATCGGTCAGGAGCAGGTCTCAGGTGTTCGGTCAGGTGAACGGTCAGGAGCAGGTCTCAGGTGAACGGTCAGGAGCAGGTCTCAGGTGAACGGTCAGGTGATCGGTCAGGAGCAGGTCTCAGGTGTTCGGTCAGGTGTTCGGTCAGGTGATCGGTCAGGAGCAGGTCTCAGATGTTCGGTCAGGTGATCGGTCAGGAGCAGGTCTCAGGTGTTCGGTCAGGTGAACGGTCAGGAGCAGGTCTCAGGTGTTCGGTCAGGTGATCGGTCAGGAGCAGGTCTCAGGTGTTCGGTCAGGTGAACGGTCAGGAACAGGTCTCAGGTGTTCGGTCAGGAGCAGGTCTCAGGTGTTCGGTCAGGTGAACGGTCAGGAGCAGGTCTCAGGTGTTCGGTCAGGTGAACGGTCAGGAACAGGTCTCAGGTGATCGGTCAGGTGAACGGTCAGGTGATCGGTCAGGAGCAGGTCTCAGGTGTTCGGTCAGGTGAACGGTCAGGAGCAGGTCTCAGGTGTTCGGTCAGGTGTTCGGTTAGGTGATCGGTCAGGTGATCGGTCAGGACCAGGTCTCAGGTGATCGGTCAGGTGATCGGTCAGGACCAGGTCTCAGGTGTTCGGTCAGGTGATCGGTCAGGAGCAGGTCTCGGGTGTTTGGTCAGGAGCAGGTCTCAGGTGATCGGTCAGGTGATCGGTCAGGACCAGGTCTCAGGTGATCGGTCAGGTGATCGGTCAGGAGCAGGTCTCAGGTGTTCGGTCAGGTGAACGGTCAGGAGCAGGTCTCAGGTGATCGGTCAGGTGTTCGGTCAGGAGCAGGTCTCAGGTGTTCGGTCAGGTGAACGGTCAGGAACAGGTCTCAGGTGTTCGGTCAGGAGCAGGTCTCAGGTGTTCGGTCAGGTGATTGGTCAGGAGCAGGTCTCGGGTGTTTGGTCAGGAGCAGGTCTCAGGTGATCGGTCAGGTGAACGGTCAGGTGATCGGTCAGGAGCAGGTCTCAGGTGTTCGGTCAGGTGAACGGTCAGGTGATCGGTCAGGAGCAGGTCTCAGATGTTCGGTCAGGCGATCGAGCGACTGCTTTAGTGACCCGAGGCTCTCACGGCTCTCACTGATCCAGAGTCAGCTCATCTCACTCTCATTCATCTCTCGCTCCACTCACCTGCAGAAGACGAGTATAGAA
>CM077175.1:183500-196000 GCA_039654105.1 Coreius guichenoti | reverse complement strand
CATGGGCGGGGCTTCCCTACTCTTACGCAGGAGTAGAGGGAAATATGAGACAGCACGTTATGAGAGATAATGATAATGATTGTTGGGGATTATAAAATTGTTTACTATTATAGGCTGGTTGTTTACACACACTGGACACGCACCTGTGTTCAAACACCTTATTAAAGTGAATTTTGCATAATAAGTCCCCTTTAACACATAAAACAAAATGTTCCGTGTGCACGTGTTACAGAAACACATGACTTCAGTCAGACTCACAGTGGAGCGACTGAGAGTCGCTGAGAGTCTGTTCGTTCGGAGGAATCATGTGAATCTCGTGATTCTCCTCTAGACTTGAATGGCTGGAGATCTATCAGAGGACACGACAGATAATTACATGACACAAAAGTTATTAAATGAGTAAACAGGGTAATAAAACACATGAGCAGGAAAGAGTCTTTAGATGATTCATTCTAACCCAGACAGCACCATAGTGTCGGCCCAGATCCAGGCCACCTCCACAAGTAGTAACCTAGAATACTGTCTAACACTCGATGGCTGCTCTGTCAAGTCCTCGTCGTCAGTTAGGAACCTGGGTGTGCTCTTTGATACTAATCTCTCATTTGAAAGCCACGTTTCTAGCATCTGTAAAACTGCATTCTACCATCTTAAAAATATATCTAAATTACGGCACATGCTTTCAATGCAAAATGCTGAACAGTTAGTTCATGCGTTCATGACCTCAAGGCTAGATTATTGTAATGCTCTACTGGGTGGTTGCCCTGCTCGCTTAATAAATAAACTGCAGCTGGTCCAAAACGCAGCAGCTAGAGTTCTTACTAGAACCAGAAAGTATGACCATATTAGCCCGGTTCTGGCAACACTGCATTGGCTCCCTATTAAACATCGTATACATTTTAAAATCTTGCTGATTACTTACAAAGCTCTAAATGGTTTAGCGCCCCAGTACTTGAGCGAGCTCTTAACGCATTATACTCCATCACGTCTATTGCGGTCTCTAAACTCTGGCCAGTTGATAATACCTAGAATATCAAAATCAACTGCAGGCGGTCGATCCTTTTCCTATTTAGCACCTAAACTCTGGAACAGTCTTCCTAGCATTGTTTGGGAAGCAGACACACTCTGTCAGTTTAAATCTAGACTAAAAACACATCTCTTTACTATGGCATACACATAGAACATTATCAATTTCTATTATTCAAATCAGTTAAATGATTGTTTTAGGCTGCATTAACTAGGTCAGCCGGAACCGGGAACACTTCCCATAACACCTGATGTACTCGTTACATCATAAGAAGAATGGCATCTACGCTAATGTTAGTCTCTCTGTTTATCCCGAGGTTTACTGCAGTCGGCCGGATCCAGATCAGATGGTGGACCTGCTCCTAGACATGACCAACTCATCCCTGAAGTGTCAGCAGAGACCGTGTCAACTAGACTCTCCATGTGAAGGCCTCCTTCCCTTCACTTCCCCTCTGTACTCTTGCCTATAGACTGAACATGTAATGCTTACGTGCATGCCGTCACCGTTCTCACAGATTCACATTTTTTGAAGTTCACATGAAGATGATAACGGTATCGTTTCAAAACTATTTCAAAACCTGTGTCGGGGTTTGTGTTCTCTAGCGCCGGCGCTGTTGCCGTGCAGATGAGCGGCCGGAATGCATTCAGAGTTTTTCTGTTTTAGTTGAAATCGGTGTCGTGTAAGTGACCCAAAGTAAATAACTAATGATTTACAACGGAAATGAATCAATCAAAAACTTACTTTAGCCGGACAATAACTCTTTTCTGGAGCTGCTGTACAGCCAAAACAATCTCTCTTCCATTAATTTCCTATTATCACTGTAAAGCTGCTTTGAAACAATCTGTATTGTAAAAAGCGCTTTATAATGAAGGTGACTTGACTAGACATCTGGTACATGTGGATTCAACGCGTACCAGATGTGTGCCGGATCTGGGCCGACACTGTCTGGGAAAGCATCAGTTGATTCTTACTCTGTCAAAGTCCATCTCAGGAGTGTTTTCTGTGGAGGATTTCCTGCTGACGATCTCAGTCTAAGAGCAAACAGAGTCTCACTTTAGATTGAACATACACCCTTAAACATCATTATGATCATCAGAAGCGGAGCTCGAACCTGCAGCTGAGGACAGAGCGACTGGAGCCGCTTGAAACACGACTCTCGATTCCGCAGAGACACGAACAGATACTGAAACACAGACAGGAGCATCAGAAGGATTTACATCAGTAGTGACGGTACAAACATGAAGCTTTGGCATCTGTGACATTAACCTGTTCACCATCAGCCTTCATCTCGCAATGTAATTAATCAGGGTTTCTGCAGGTGTTATGAAGGTCAGTTTAAGACCAATTAAAGAAAATGTAAGGAATAAACTGAAGGGAACATCACACCTCAATGTGTTCTCTAAATGTAAATGAGTTATATTAGTGACACTTCAAAGTTTGAAAATACAATTTTTAACAGATCTCCATAACTTTTTACAAAAAAACTGCTTTAAGTTTGAGATAAGAAATCTTGTGAAAGTGATTTTATGATTAAAACAAGAACAAATATCTGCCAATGTGCTCAGAAAACAAGACTTCATTTCTTCATTTTGCATGTCATTAAATGAATCTTGATTTAAGGATGTTTAGAGTTTGAGCTGGAAACCTAAAATCCTGAGGAAGAACATCATTTCTGCAGCGCATGTCATTAAATTTAGGGCCTTATGAAATCTGTTTTATAGTTTATTCTGTTTTAATTTTTCTGGACTCTGCTTTAATTTTATGAATGGATTCTGCAATTCCGTCCACATTTTCTGCAACACAGAAATCATAGGGCCCTAATTTAATGCCATGATACTGAATTTAAGACTTTCTGATCAAATTTAAGACATTTTTAAGACCCACAGTAAAATTCAAATCAAATTGAATTGAATAATCCTTATGTATTTTAAATGAATAATTGAACAATCCTTAATCAATTATTCAATTAAAATAAGGATTATTCAATTCGATTTGATGGAATTTTACTATTAATTAAATTGCGTAAATCTTAAAACAAAAAGGCTTACTTTTTTTTGAGTGTACTAAACATTTTATATTTTATACAAAATATATATTTTACAAAATAATTAGGACTGTAAAATTGCTATAAAATCAAAGCTGTGTGTTTAAGTTGATATCACAAAAACTGAGCCGCTAAACAGTTTTGTCCAATGTCAAATGTGTGTTTAAGCTCTTGAATGATCCAGTCATGTGATCTCTGATACCTTGTGTCCATCACTGGTGATGACAGCAACTGCATTGGGAACGATCTTCGCTGTGTGTTTCTTCTTTATAGTCTGAACGCTGGACGTGAGGATCATCACCTGCAGAAAAACGAACACACTCACACATCTGAACATGACCACAGGGAACGTTCTGTCAATGTTATGAACAAACGTTCTCCCAGAAACGTTAATAGAATGTTCATTCAGTTATCTGATCTTTAATAATGTTCTCAAAATGTTAGCACAAAAACATTATTTATACATCGTTAATTTTTACCTGAAACGTTTTAGTTGTACATTCGTCTAACATTTTTTAAATGTTGCTACTTTTTTCAGAACATTCAGAGAACATTCAAAAGTAACGCTCTGCTCCGAGAACACACAAAAGTAACGCTCCGCTCCGAGAACACACAAAAGTAACGCTCCGCTCCGAGAACATTCAAAAGTAACGCTCCGAGAACCGAGAACATACAAAAGTAACGCTCTGCTCCAAGAACATTCAAAAGTAACGCTCCGCTCCGAGAACATTCAAAAGTAACGCTCCGAGAACCGAGAACATTCAAAAGTAACGCTCCGCTACGAGAACATTCAAAAGTAACGCTCCGCTCTGAGAACATTCAAAAGTAACGCTCCGCTCTGAGAACATTCAAAAGTAACGCTCCGAGAACGTTTTAAAGTAACGCTCAGAGAACGTTGTAAAGTAACACTCAGAGAACGTTCAAAAGTAACGCTCAGAGAACGTTCAAAAGTAACGCTCAGAGAACGTTCAAAAGTAACGCTAAGAGAACATTCTAAAGTAACGCTCCGAGAATGTTCAAAAGTAACGCTCAGAGAACATTCAAGAGTAACACTCAGAGAAAGTTCAAAGGTAACACTCGGAGAACATTCAAAAGTAACGCTCCACTCCGAGAACATTCAAAAGTAACGCTCCGAGAACCGAGAACATACAAAAGTAACGCTCTGCTCCGAGAACATTCAAAAGTAACGCTCCGCTCCGAGAACATTCAAAAGTAACGCTCCGCTCCGAGAACATTCAAAAGTAACGCTCCGAGAACATTCAAAAGTAATGCTCCGAGAACCGAGAACATACAAAAGTAACGCTCTGCTCCGAGAACATTCAAAAGTAACGCTCCGAGAACCGAGAACATACAAAAGTAACGCTCTGCTCCGAGAACATTCAAAAGTAACGCTCCGAGAACCGAGAACATTCAAAAGTAACGCTCCGCTCCGAGAACATTCAAAAGTAACGCTCCGAGAACATTCAAAAGTAATGCTCCGAGAACGTTCTAAAGTAACGCTCAGAGAACATTCAAAAGTAACGCTCAGAGAACGTTCAAAAGTAACGCTCAGAGAACGTTCAAAAGTAACGCTCAGAGAACATTCAAAAGTAACTCTCCGAGAACGTTCTAAAGTAACGCTCAGAGAAAGTTCAAAGGTAGCACTCAAAGAACGTTCAAAAGTAATGCTCAGAGAACATTCAAAAGTAACGCTCAGAGAACGTTCCCTTAAAGGTACAATATGTAAATATTTTCATGTATTAATCGTGTTTTAATGGCCAATGTGTGAACAGCTTGTAACGAAACTGAAAAAACAAGACCTTCCCCGACCTCCTAGGTTGTCTATGAAAGCCTGATTTTTATATAAACGACTCGGGACGTTTTTGCCGGGAAAATCAAAAGAATGTGAGGGTTACGCTCTTCCGTACAGTGACACATGAAACGAATGATAGACGAAAGAAGTGTTTAACAGACGTTTGAGGAATTCTCCTCACCTTCGTTTCCTTGAGCAGCACAGACGAGTGGAAGCAGATGTGCCGATGGGACACGTACATCTTACCGTGGTAAATCATCTCCTTATGTAGAGCGCAGGTGAACACTGAGACAGGACACATCAAATCAGTTCAAACTCGTTTACTTTAGTAATAAAGACTATTCTCCAGAAACTCACCGTGTTCCAAATCCTCCGTCTCTGGAATCTCAGGGAAGAGTTTGTGGAAGGTTTTGTTGTGGTTCTTGAAACTCTGAGCAAAAGAACAGAAGGTTAGGACAACCGTGTGCAAGTGTTCATGGACTCGTGATGAAGAATACACTCACGTTCTGAGCGCCGGATCTGTCAGGACGATCCAAACCCTCCTCCTCGATAGTCATGGATCTGATGGACAGGAGATCATGATCATAATCACCGTCATAAAGATGATGGAACCAATGACCGAGATCAGGGTCATATCACTGGACACTTTATTGGTTAGGGTTGGGTTAGTGTTAGGGTCCGTTCACAACAAGGACGATAAGCTCTAAAAATCGTTCTGAATGTTAAAGAATAGCGAGTCCACAGCAGAAATATAACGACACAGAGGAACGATAACGCTGGAATCACTTTCAGAATTATTTCATTTTTCCAGCTGATGAACGATAAAATCACTGACAGCCAATCAGAATCCAGCCTGCTCTAACGAGCTCGAGCGTTTAAAGAGACAGAAGACAAAACTGAGAATAAACAGAACGATATCGACCGCTGATATAGTTATGGTTATAGTTATTATAGTTATAGTTCTGTTTATAGTTATAGTTCTTGGTGTGGACGCTGATATAGTTATGGTTATAGCTATGGTTATAGTTTTGGTTATACTTATGGTTATAGTTATGGTATTTTGGTGTGGACGCTGATATAGTTATGGTTATAGTTATGGTTATAGTTATGGGTATAGTTATTATGGTTATAGTTCTGTTTATAGTTATAGTTCTTGATGTGGACGCTAATAAAGTTCTGGTTATAGTTGTGGTTATAGTTATAGTTATGGTTATAGTTCTGGGTATAGTTATAGTTCTTGGTGTGGACACTGATATTGTTATGGGTATAGTTCTGGTTACAATTATGGTCTTTGGTGTGGACGCTGATATAGTTCTGGTTATAGTTTTGGTTATAGTTATGGTTATAGTTATAGTTATAGTTATGGTTATAGTTATGGTTCTTGGTGTGGATGCTGATATAGTTCTGGTTATAGTTCTGGTTATAGTTATTATGGTTATAGTTCTGGTTATAGTTCTGGTTATAGTTATTATGGTTATAGTTCTGTTTATAGTTATAGTTCTTGGTGTGGACGCTGATATTGTTATGGGTATAGTTCTGGTTATAGTTATGTTATAGTTATGGTTTTTGGTGTGGACGCTGATATAGTTCTGGTTATAGTTCTGGTTATAGTTCTGGTTATAGTTATAGTTATAGTTGTAGTTATGGTTATAGTTATGGTTCTTGGTGTGGATGCTGATATAGTTCTGGTTATAGTTCTGGGTATAGTTCTGGTTATAGTTATAGTTATAGTTATGGTTGTAGTTATAGTTCTTGGTGTGGACGCTGATATTGTTATGGGTATAGTTCTGGTTATAGTTATGGTTTTTGGTGTGGATGCTGATACAGTTCTGGTTATAGTTCTGGTTATAGTTATAGTTTTTGGTGATGATGCTGATATAGTTACGGTTATAGTTCTGGTTATAGTTATGGTTATAGTTATGGTTTTTGGTGTGGACGCTGATATAGTTCTGGTTATAGTTATAGTTATGGTTATAGTTATGGTTTTTGGTGTGGACGCTGATATAGTTCTGGTTATAATTCTGGTTATAGTTATGGTTATAGTTATAGTTATGGTTATAGTTATGCTTATAGTTATGGTTCTTGGTGTGGATGCTGATATAGTTCTGGTTATAGTTCTGGTTATAGTTATAGTTATAGTTCTGGTTATAGTTACGGTTTTTGGTGTGGACGTTGATATAGTTCTGGTTATAGTTATAGTTATGGTTATAGTTATGGTTATAGTTATGGTTTTTGGTGTGGACGCTGATATAATTCTGGTTATAGTTCTGGTTATAGTTATAGTTATAGTTATGGTTATAGTTCTGGTTCTTGGTGTGGACGCTGATATAGTTCTGGTTATAGTTCTGGTTATAGTTATAGTTTTTGGTGATGACGCTGATATAGTTATGGTTATAGTTATGGTTATAGTTATGGTTTTTGGTGTGGGCGATGATATAGTTATGGTTATAGTTATGGTTCTTGGTGTGGACGCTGATATAGTTATGGTTATAGTTATGGTTATAGCTATGGTTCTTGGTGTGGATGCTAATATAGTTATGGTTATAGTTATGGTTTTTGGTGTGGGCGATGATATAGTTATGGTTATAGTTATGGTTATATTTATAGTTTTTGGTGATGACGCTGATATAGTTATGGTTATAGTTATGGTTATAGTTATGGTTTTTGGTGTGGGCGATGATATAGTTATGGTTATAGTTATGGTTATAGTTATTGTTATATTTATAGTTTTTGGTGATGACGCTGATATAATTATGGTTATAGTTATGGTTCTTGGTGTGGGCGATGATATAGTTATGGTTATATTTCTGACTCACACAGGCTGTTCGGTGAGACATTTACCATCCAAACTTAAAGTGTCACACACTGAAACTGAAATTGATTTAGTGTGTGATTTACTTGGTTACAAAGCAATACTTTGAATTAAATGTGAAATTCTGAAGTAGAAAGAATGAAATCCCAGCTAACAAAAATATATTCTAAAAGATATTTCTGAATGTTCTCTGAACGTCCAGTTTTTTAAATGTTTTGAAAATGTTACTTTCGAATGTTCAGTAACATTTAAAAAACATTAGACGAACGTCCAACTAAAACGTTTCAGGGGAAAAAACGTGAACTCTGTATAAATATTGTTTTTGTGCACATTATTAAAGACCACCCAGACAGCAACATAGTGTCAGGTCATAGTGTCACCTGCGCGCGACGCTGCCGTTGTGCTCCAGGATCTCCGGATGCGTCTCGTCTGGGTTCTGGACGCTTCTGCTGTCTGAAGACCGTCTCAACATGCTGCTCTTGGGCTTGGCTGTGGCTCCACTGATCTCCAGCTGATATCTGAAGCACGACAAACATCTACACTCACATTCCTTTCTAAATATAACTCAATCATCCACAACCTGTTACAGTGACGCAGTTCATTTCACTGCTGATGTACGTTACTAGAGCCTGTCACACATCACACGTGTGTAAAATGAAAGTGAAATGCGGAAAACACTTGCACATTTGTTTAAAGATGATATCTGGATGCTTTCTGTCACTTTACACAGCGGCGTTCAACAAATTCCTGAATGTTCACTTAATGTGAATCAGATAATCAAAACCATTTCATTAATATTTAAAAGGCAATCATTTCAGATGATGTGTGTGTCTTGATGTTGTTAAAAGTGACATTTTTTAATTTTTATGCATTTGCACCAGATTATTTCAGTTCAATCATTATACTATTAATATTACTAATGGCATACAATTAGTATAGTTTGTAATTGTAAAAGTCTTTTGTCACTGAATTCAGAAGCTTTAAATAATAAAAACTAACAAACAGAAGTTCAGAATGTTTCTGATTTTACAAAACAAAGCTTGACAGAACAGTTGCACTTCAGAAGCCCAAGTTGATCAGAATATTTACCTTCAGGGATGAAATGATGGTGGCGATCAAACAAAGTTATTCAGTAGAAGGAAATTAAAGCCCAAATGAAACATGTTTGCTTTAAGAGCTGGAGAAAAGAGCCAAGAAATACATAAACCTCTGAGTATCTAAAGCTGGCAGACGTTACCTCAGACACTGTCTCCAGAGAAACTTACTGACAACACCTGACTTCCATCAGCCCGACACTAAACCACAGCCACTGGAGCTCCCCTATACAGAAGCGTTAGACTGACTCTTGCTGAACTGGTTTCTGCTCTGATCCAGTCTAATGAGCCTCTATGGAAACTCGATTAACACGCCTGCATTCACTCATGCAAACAGCACTAACACAACGAGATGAAGAACACAACACACACACAGACAACTGTGTTTAAAACACTTTTAACTGCAACTTTACATATATGATCTGATTATTAATGTTTACAGTTATTTACATAATCATAAAATCTGTTAGATGGTGAAAATAGGCTTCACTGCTCGATAATGTGGTACATCTTTATGTTCATTTAATTGTCACTACTAAAACTCTTCAGCAAATGATCATTAAAGAAGTTTTACATTCAGAACATGTTCTAGAATTTGAGCCTCATAATAATAATAATAGTGAAAAACATGCCAAAAACAATAGTGCTTTAGCACCTCCAGTGCTCGGGCCCTAATAATAAACACCAAAGTGACAAAACCAAAATGATGTTGCTCCTCAAATCAGCAACTGTGACCCAAAACATCAGACGTGTGAATACATGACTGTTGAGAAACCTAATGGTTTAATGAGATGTGTGAAGGTGAACTGTAGCCAGAGGGCTCGTCTTTTACTGCAGTAATGATTTCATTGTGTTAAAAATGAACACAGACAGGTTGAGTTTGTATACAGAAGCACATGTTCTTCTGTCTGTGTAAAGAATTTTTTAATTAGTGCAATAGCGTGTATACACACACACACACACACACACACATATATATATATATACACCGATCAGGCATAACATATATTGTGTTTTGCTACCAAAGCAACCCTGACCCGTCGAGGCATGTACTCCACTAGACCCCTGAAGGTGTGCTGTGGTATCTGGCACCAAGATGTTAGCAGCAGATCCTTTAAGTCCTGTAAGTTGCGAGGTGGGGCCTCCATGGATCAGACTTCTTTGTTCAGCACATCCCACAGATGCTCGATTGGATTGAGATCTGGGGAATTTGGAGGCCAAGTCAACACCTCAAACTCGTTGTTGTGCTCCTCAAACCATTCCTGGACCATTTTTGCTTTGTGGCAGCGTGCATTATCCTGCTGAAAGAGCCACAGCCACCAGAGAATATCGTTTCCATGAAAGGGTGTACATGGTCTGCAACAATGCTTAGGTAGGTGGTACGTGTCAAAGTAACATCCACATGGATGGCAGGACCCAAGGTTTCCCAGCAGAACATTGCCCAAAGCATCACACTGCCTCCGCCGGCTTGCCTTCTTCCTATAGTGCATCCTGGTGCCATGTGTTCCCCAGGTAAGCCACGCACACGCACCCGGCCATCCAAGTGATGTGAAAGAAAATGTGATTCATCAGATCAGGCCACCTTCTTCCATTGCTCTGTGGTCCAGTTCTGATGTTCACTATCAGAACCAGCATTAGCCTTGGCCGCCCATGACCCTGTCGCCGGTTCACCACTGTTCCTTCCTTGGAGCACTTTTGATAGATACTGACCACTGCAGACCGGGAACACCCCACAAGAGCTGCAGTTTTGGAGATGCTCTGAACCAGTCGTCTAGCCATCACAATTTGGCCCTTGTCAAACTCGCTCAAATCCTTACGCTTAACCATTTTTCCTGCTTCTAACACATCAACTTTGAGGATAAAATGTTCACTTGCTGCCTAATATATCCCACCCACTAACAGGTGCCGTGATGAAGAGATCATCAGTGTTATTCACTTCACCTGTCATAATGTTATGACTGATCGGTGTACATTATATATATATATATATATATATATATATATATATATATATATATATATATATATATACATACAGTATATACACACTATTGTTCAAAAATTTACAGTATAAACAGTGAAATATTATTACAATTTAAAATAAACAAAAAGTTCTGTCATGAAACTCTAGACGCCGCAGGCTGGTCAGTCCTTATCTCAATCTATTTGCAATCACATCACTCTCTGTTAGGCACAGCTGATTCAGCAGCAGCAACAACAGCAATAACAGCAGCAGCAGCAGCAATAACAGCAGCAGCAGCAATAATAACAGCAGCAATTACAGCAGCAGCAGCAATAACAACAGCAGCAATAACAGCAGCAGCAATAACAGCAGCAGCAATAACAGCAGCAATAACAGCAGCAGCAATAACAGCAGCAGCAGCAATAACAGCAGCAGCAATAACAACAGCAGCAATAACAGCAGCAGCAATAACAGCAGCAGCAATAACAGCAGCAGCAATAACAGCAGCAATAACAGCAGCAGCAATAACAACAGCAGCAGCAATAACAGCACTAACAATAACAACAGCAGCAATAACAGCACTAGCAATGACAGCAGCAGCAATGACAGCAGTCAGCAATAACAACAGCAGCAACAACAGCTCTAGTTGGTCAGTCCTTATCTCAATCTACTTGCAATCACATCACTCTCTATTAGGCACAGCTGATGCAGCAGCAGCAGCAATAACAACAGAAGCAGCAATAACAGCAGCAATAATAGCAGCAGCAATAACAGCAGCAGCAATAACAACAGCAGCAGCAATAATAACAGCAGCAATAACAGCAACAGCAGCAGCAATAACAGCAGCAATAACAGCAGCAGAAATAATAACAGCAGCAATAACAGCACTAGCAATAACAGCAGCAGCAATAACAGCACTAGCATTAACAACAGCAGCAATAACAACAGCAGCAGCAATAACAGCACTAGCAATAACAGCAGCAGCAATAGCAGCAGCAGCAATAACAACAGCAGCAATAATAGCAGCAGCAACAGCAGCAATAACAGCAGCAATAATAGCAGCAGCAATAACAGCAGCAGCAATAACAGCAGCTGCAATAACAGCAGCAGCAGCAATAACAGCACTAGCAATAACAACAGCAGCAATAGCAGCAGCAGCAATAACAACAGCAGCAATAATAGCAGCAGCAACAGCAGCAATAACAGCAGCAATAATAGCAGCAGCAATAACAGCAGCAGCAATAACAGCAGCTGCAATAACAGCAGCAGCAGCAATAACAGCAGCAGCAATAACAGCAGCAATAACAGCAGCTGCAATAACAGCAGCAGCAGCAATAACAGCACTAACAATAACAACAGCAGCAATAACAGCACTAGCAATGACAGCAGCAGCAATGACAGCAGTCAGCAATAACAACAGCAGCAACAACAGCTCTAGTTGGTCAGTCCTTATCTCAATCTACTTGCAATCACATCACTCTCTATTAGGCACAGCTGATGCAGCAGCAGCAGCAATAACAACAGAAGCAGCAATAACAACAGCAGCAGCAATAATAACAGCAGCAATAACAGCAACAGCAGCAGCAATAACAGCAGCAATAACAGCAGCAGAAATAATAACAGCAGCAATAACAGCACTAGCAATAACAGCAGCAGCAATAACAGCACTAGCATTAACAACAGCAGCAATAACAACAGCAGCAGCAATAACAGCACTAGCAATAACAGCAGCAGCAATAGCAGCAGCAGCAATAACAACAGCAGCAATAAT
>CM077175.1:166000-178500 GCA_039654105.1 Coreius guichenoti | reverse complement strand
GTGTGTGTGTCTGTGAGTGTGTGTGTGTGTGTGTGTGTGTGAGTGTGTGTGTGTGTGTGTGTGTGTGTGTCTGTGTCTGTGTGTGTGTGTGTGTGTGTCTGTGTCTGTGTCTGTGTGTGTGCGTGAGTGTGTGTGTGTGTGCGTGAGTGTGCGTGTGTGTGAGTGTGTGTGTGTGTGTGTGTGTGTGTGTCTGTGTCTGTGTCTGTGTCTGTGTGTGTGTGTGTGTGTGTGTGTGTGTGTGTGTGTGTGTGTGTGTGTGTGTGAGTGTGTGTGTGTGTGTGTGAGTGTGTGTGTGTGTGTGTGTTAATGTGTTACTCATGATGATTTTCAGATCTCAGGTCAGATTGTGTGTTCAACACAAACATTGAGTTCAACTGGTTTGTCCATTCACCCGCCAGACATTTGGCAGTGTCACGCTGAACACAATATGAACATGATGACAGGTTTTAACTCTATAAAAAAACTCTGTTCTTCCTCAGTGTTTCTGTCTCATTTTCCAGCACAAATATCTAAACATTCTTAAATCAAGACACATTTACTGGAGAAGAGAAATGACTGAAGATATTAAGTAAAAATATATGAAAATTAAGTGAGTTTGTGCTTAAAACAAGAACAAATATCAGCCAATGGAGTCAGAAAAAATAATTCAAATTCGTAATTCAAAGAGAAAACAATAGGTTAGGAAACATCGAGTGGAGAGATCCACCAATGGGAAGGGCATCCTTACCTGACCTCTGCAGAAGCATCCAGTTGCATCAAGTCTGGTTTGACAGACAGGAGCACGTGTCCAATGACAGGTAAGGGACCGCCCCTAACCAAAGTGCATAAAGCACCTGCACAAGCTACCTTTCCTCAGTGAGCATATTCGCTTCTCGTGCAGCAAGCGGGGTTACGAACAGTAACCTGTTCTCTTTCATCATCTCGTGTTCGAGATCCACCTATGGGAGATATGGACCGCTCACTGTTGCCCAATACACTCACAGTGAGGCCCTGAGAGCCAGAGGATGGTCACCTGGAAAGGTGCATGACAAGTCACAAAGTTGCAAACCAGGAACACCAGCAATGAAACATGAACATGTGATAACATGCATTCATGAATAAACCTGACAACACACATAATGATGAAAATTTATGTTGCCAGGCGAGGGTACACATTACATGCTTACTGATATAAATAAGCTGGACTCAACAGCCCAGGCCTAAAGAGGGGTAGAGGGCCTAAGAGCACGAAGCTACAAAGAGCCCACACCCAGGACAGAATGAGCTGCTGGGGTCCTGGTGACATCAAGCCGTATCTGACAAACGTATGGGGAGAGGACATATGTCAAGCAAGGAAACTCCCCTAAACAGAGTCCCTAGTGGAGTGAGCTCTGCACTCCCTTAGATTCATATGCCAAAGATATAGCTGCCACAAGCCAATGAGAGTTGCTTGGAAATGGGGTTCCCTGTGTGTGTGGAGGTGGATGAAAAGCTGGTCTCTTCTCCTGAAAGAGATGGTCCTGTCCAAGTAAAACCCGCAAGACACGTACAGGACACAGAACGTTGAACCTCTGATCCTCCATGGAGGAGAAAGGAGGTGGGTGAAATTTAGTGCATGAGGAATGAACAGAGAGTGCATGCAAATCACTGACACGTTTGGCTGACGCCACAGCCAGGAGCAGAGCTGTCTTGAAAGACAGACGCTTATGGGGAATATTTCCCAGGGGCTCAAAAGGCTGTTGAGACGAAGCCTCCAGCACCATGGAGAGGACCCACTCTGGAAGCGCTCTTCTACTGACTGGAAGAGAACAGTGAGCGCTCTTCATAAATCTATGAATAAGGGTGTGTTCCCTCACCATAACGGCATAAAACCCAACATGACATGCAGCGATAGCCGATAAATAGCCTTGATAGTAGAAAAAGATCTTCCATCATCCATAAGGTCTTGCAGAAAAACCAAAATATCAGAAACTGAGCACTGATATGATATCAGCCGGCACCCTTCATACCATTCCTCAAACACACGCCACTTACAGAAGAGGCCCTTGCATTCTGAATAGTGGCGATAACATGGGGTGGGAGCCCCAATATGTTTAAGTTTTCTTCTGACGGGCCAGGCTCAGAGGGCCACCTCGTCTGGATGAGGGTGGTATATTTCCCCGTTGGCTTGTGTAACGGGAGAGGTCACGGCTGGGCATACAGCAGATAATCTCTGCGAGCCATGGTGCTTTGGGAGCTATCAAAATCAGAGTCAGGATCTGTTCTCTTATCCTGGCCAGAGTCAGCGTTATTAGGCAAAGGGGAGTAAATGCGTAAAGCAGCACGTCGGGCCACTGATGGGCCAGTGCATCCCCGCCGAGTGAGGCATCCTCGTCCTGTAGTGAGAAGAACATAGGACAATGGGCGTTTTTGAACGAGAAGAAGGGATTGACGGTTGCTTGGCCGAATCTCCCTCACAGCAGACTCACTATCTGAGGATGAAGGTGCCAGTCTCTATAGAGTGGGTTTCCCCTCGACAAGAGGTCTGTGCCCCTGTTCACTCCAGTGGTGCAGCGCTGCCGTGCACAAACGCGTCACTGTGACAGAACAGCACAGATTGCGTAAAGGGCTGAGATGAAGAGATAAAACCCACTGTTGTAAAGGCTCCTTTAAGAGAGGGCTTTTATTTTGAAATCGTACATCACTTTCTGGCTGAGCAGTCTTGTGAGATAAGCTGCCGTTGCCTGCTGAACTTTTATGGTCTGTTTAGCCCAAGCCTGCCACACGAGTCCTGAAAACTGAAGCTGACGTGTCTCGATCGCCCCCAGTGGCTGGATGCAGTATACAGTGGGGAGAACAAGTATTTGATACACTGCCGATTTTGCAGGTTTGCCCACTTACAAAATCAAATCAAATCAAATCACTTTTATTTATATAGCGCTTTTTACAATGGCAATTGTTTCAAAGCAGCTTCACAGTGGTAACAGGAAAATAATGCAACGGAATTTGATTCGGCTGTAGAGCCGCTCTGGTGAAAACGGTGATGTCATCAGCTCAGTTCAATTATCATATAGTGTCAATGCGGGCAGATCAGTAATATAGTTGAAATTTAAGCAAAGCATGTAGAAGTCTGTAATTTTTATCATAGGTACACTTCAACTGTGTGATGGAATCCAAAAAAAAAAAAAATCACATTGTATGATTTTTAAGTAATTAATTTGCATTTTATTGCATGACATAAGTATTTGATACATCAGAAAAGCAGAACTTAATATTTGGTACAGAAACCTTTGTTTGCAATTACAGAGATCATACGTTTCCTGTAGTTCTTGACCAGGTTTGCACACACTGCAGCAGGGATTTTGGCCCACTCCTCCATACAGACCTTCTCCAGATCCTTCAGGTTTCGGGGCTGTCGCTGGGCAATACGGACTTTCAGCTCCCTCCAAAGATTTTCTATTGGGTTCAGGTCTGGAGACTGGCTAGGCCACTCCAGGACCTTGAGATGCTTCTTACGGAGCCACTCCTTGTCTCATCAGACCACATGACCTTCTCCCATTCCTCCTCTGGATCATCCAGATGGTCACTGGCAAACTTCAGACGGTCCTGGACATGCGCTGGCTTGAGCAGGGGGACCTTGCGTGCGCTGCAGGATTTTAATCCATGACGGCGTAGTGTGTTACTAATGGTTTTCTTTGAGACTGTGGTCCCAGCTCTCTTCAGGTCATTGACCAGGTCCTGCCGTGTAGTTCTGGGCTGATCCCTCACCTTCCTCATGATCATTGATGCCCCACGAGGTGAGATCTTGCATGGTGCCCCAGACCGAGGGAGATTGACCATCATCTTGAACTTCTTCCATTTTCTAATAATTGCGCCAACAGTTGTTGCCTTCTCACCAAGCTGCTTGCCTATTGTCCTGTAGCCCATCCCAGCCTTGTGCAGGTCTACAATTTTATCCCTGATGTCCTTACACAGCTCTCTGTTCTTGGCCATTGTGGAGAGGTTGGAGTCTGTTTGATTGAGTGTGTGGACAGGTGTCTTTTATACAGGTAACGAGTTCAAACAGGTGCAGTTAATACAGGTAATGAGTGGAGAACAGGAGGGCTTCTTAAAGAAAAACTAACAGGTCTGTGAGAGCCGGAATTCTTACTGGTTGGTAGGTGATCAAATACTTATGTCATGCAATAAAATGCAAATTAATTATTTAAAAATCATACAATGTGATTTTCTGGATTTTTGTTTTAGATTCCGTCACTCACAGTTGAAGAGTACCTATGATAAAAATTACAGACTTCAACATGCTTTGTAAGTGGGCAAACCTGCAAAATCGGCAGTGTATCAAATACTTGTTCTCCCCACTGTATATCACCTAAACCTGCTCACCTGTCTCCTCATCCTTATATAAAACTGTGCTCTGACTGGCACCCAGAGGGGTTCACTCATCTAATTATTAATCAGATCCTGGCAGTCAAAAGTCTCTATAACACCCACTTCTTGAACGCCTTCATTCTCAGAAGGCTGAGCGGCAGGACCTGGACAGCCGAAGCCATAAGGCAGACCGAACACTCTGGGACACAGCGAGAGTCCGAAAGGAAGAACTGTAAATTCGTAACATATACCTTGGTAGGAGAAACGAAGAAATTTCCTGTGCAGAGGATAAATACTTTAATCTTTCAGATCGACCGATGTAAAAGTCGTTCTGATGTACTGAATGTGAGCAGAGCTCTCCTCTGAGTGGGAAGAGATAGCTCAGCTGAAATGTGGGGGTTTTCTGTCAAACTGAAGTCTGTACTCCTTCATAATAGAGCGAATCGCCCAGACGGCAGCCGACACACACTGCCAGGCGCGCAAGAGATACGGACGACCTTCCCATTGGTGGATCTCGAACACCAGACAAAAGAGAACAAGATTAGCTTTCTGATTGGCAGATATTTGTTCTTGTTTTAAGCATAAACTCATTTCATCACTGCTTTTCTTAGTATTTTTGTCTTGTTTCCAGTCCAAATATCTAAAAATAATCTTGTTTCTGTTTGGGACACAAACAACAAACAAGATTTCAAACAGAAACAAGATTATTTTTCTTACCCCATTGGCAGATAATTTTGCTTGTTTTAAGCAAAAACTCACTTCATTTTGATTTTATTTTCCAGAAAACAAGAAAAAATATCTTATGTCATTCTACTTATCTAGTAAATGCATCTTGATTTAAGAATGTTTAGATATTTGGACTGGAAGACAGAAACACCATCATGGGATTATTTTATGGATTTATATTTAATTAATTAATTTAGTTTTAATTCATTCTTTATCTTAAGTACATTTTATGAATGAAATAGCTCATAAACTTTATTACTAGAAAAAAATTAAATAACCTGTTAAACATTAACATATTATGCAATCATTTAAGGCATTTCTCCTTGTGTAGAACCTTTTTGGTTCAGAACCCTCGAGTTCCAGACAGAACCTTTTCTTCTGGATTAACATCATACTGGTTGATCGCCTCTTTCATGGCACATAAAGTTCAACAACATGAACTTTCACATTGTGCCTGTTTTTATCTTGTGCTCGACAGGAATCTTTGAAGATCTGAAGATTTCAGTGAACCGCCTAAAACCGGATTGGTCTGGTTTATTTGACTGAGAGCTGGTCTCCTGGGACTTACAGCACAGAACTAACAAAAGCTGGTTTAAATTGAGAATGTGAGATCAATGCTGCGATTAAACACTGACAGCACACGCCTGCGACACACGTGTGTGATATAAAAATCCTGAGACAGTCAAAAGTAACGAGAGTTAAAAATATATCTAGATGCTCAATATATCTCAATATTTGTGTTCAGCATTTGTTCTGAAAAAGCCTGAATGTTTTTTATATTTCTCTCATCTTTTCAAACACTTTGATCAGTCGTGAAACTCGTCTAATGGAATGGACTTTTCGCAGCAATGTGAAAAAACAACTATTTTTGCTTCCCCAAAGAACTGGAATTCATCTTGATCTTCAGACCACAGCACTCGATACTTATTCAAAGAAATCTGTAGAATTGAGCAATTATTAAAACTTTATATTTATAGACTTTGCTGTGAATAGGCCTTTACACTGTAGTTATTATAATCATCTTTCTATATAAACAATAGACATCAATGATGTGTGTATGAGAGAAAGCGTGTGAGTGTGTATGTGTGTGTGTGTGTGTGTGTGAGAGTGTATGTGTGTGAGTGTGTGTGTGAGTGTGTGTGACAGTGTGTGAGTGTGTGTGTGAGAGAGTGTGTGTGTGTGTGAGAGAGTGTGTGTGTGTGTGTGTGTGTGTGAGTGTGTGCGTGAGTGTGAGTGTGTGAGTGTGTGTGTGTAAGTGTGTGTGAGAGTGTGCATGTTTTTGTGACATATCAGGACACAAATGTGTATAATGACGTGTATGACACAGGTATTACAAGGAGAGGGTGACTTATGAGCGCATTACCCATGTCCCCATTTTTCAAAAGGCTTATAAATCATACAGAATGAGTTTTTTTTTTGAGAAAGTAAAAACGTGCAGTTTCCTGTGATGGGTAGGTTTAGGGGTAGGGGTAGTGTGAGTGTGTGTGTGTGTGTGTGTGTGTGTGTGTGTGTGTGTGTGTGTGTGTGTGTGTGTGTGTGTGTGTGTGATGGGTAGGTTTAGGGGTAGGGGTAGTGTAGGGGGATAGAAAATACGGTTTGTACAGTATAAAAACCATTACGCCTATGGAATGTCCCCACAATTCACAAAAACAAACGTGTGTGAGTGTGTGTGTGTAGTAGTACCACCTACGTCACATCCTAATCCACTGATGTATAAAAATAAAAAGGGAATCACAGACGATTAAAATAAATCAGCAGTTTCATCACAAATCCCTGATGAAATAACAGACGACACACACGTCTTCACGTCAGTATATCCATCGTTCTGTTTTAATACAAAGTTGACATATCTACACATATGATCTGAAGTAAGCAGAGAAAGAGAAGCGTCATCATCAGCTCTCGGCCCACGTTCACTCGGGGTTTATTTGTGTGCTTTCGTCTTCCAAGGAACATTTAAATAGTGAGAATATCTGAACGAGACAATCGTGCCTCAGTGTCTGAATGTGCTTTGACTTCACGAAGAGAGAAACTCTGTGCTGATGCAGATCCGCGTCTCGATGACTAGTGTTGAGCTGGTGGACACGACCCTGATCCGCTGATGGGCGGCCATTTTGAGATTAGATTCTCATAAATAACCACATTCACTGGCCGATTAACAGCAGCGTCGGTTTATAAAATGTACTGACACGATGGATAATCATTTCAGCAGTTTTGTGTAAAGGTGTGGTCACATTAGCGAATTGTTGTGGGGAAATTATTATTTATTTGTCAATAGTGTATTGATGTATTTACTCGAATCCACTGCGAAATCTGAAATGTTTCACTGCAAAAACTCTGCTCTTCCTCTGTGTTTCTGTCTCGTTTTCCAGCACAAATATCTAAACATTCTTAAAGATTATTTTTCTGACTCCATTGGCAGAAATTTGTTCTTGTTTTAATCACATTTTTCAAAAAACAAGACCTAATATCTCCAGTAGTTTTTCATGTATCTTGATTTAAGAATGTTTGTACTGGAAAACAAGACAAAAATACTGAGGAAGAACATCATTTTGCAGTGTAATTTCAGCAGGTTTTGCACACTAGCAATATTTGCGAATCCACGTGACCAACTTAACGATTTGTGAAACGTGTGTGAGGAAATCTCATGTATTCCCATTGAAATGACTGTATTTTGCATTTGAATATCTGTAAATGTGACCACGCCTTAAATCTCACATGCTGTCAATAAATGTGTTGGCCATCCATCACATTTCAGTCAGTCATGTTACCATGGTATTACCCTGCTGGTTTGTGTTAGGTCGAGTCCGCCGCGGTGCATCACTGTACGCAGAACCTGATCTGAGGCTCTTCAAACCCGCGTGTGCTCGATCGCACTTCATTTGACTGATAATGCCAGTAATGCTGATGAGGAACGTGTGTAATGTCTCAGAACTCATGCCGTTTGTCTGTAAAGGAGCGTGTGGGTGAGGTTCGGGCTCCGCGGGCCGCCGGCTTCCTCGAGAACAATCAGAGCACAGGAAATATCAAAATATCTGAGAGGGTTACGAAGCACAACACTGTACACCTGAGCCATGTACAGCCAACTACAGCACAGCTCACAAATTATATTGCCATAAAAAGTCATGTAAATAAATAGATCCTTAAAAATTCAAGCATAATATCAACAAATTGAAATAAAAAATCAGGTCGGTTAAATATTTGACAACAACGATAAGGCTCACGTCACGTCTCGAACCGGCTTGTTTCCTGCGCTACCCCTAGACATCACGCCTTCGCTAAACTAAACATGACAGGAAGAGTTTCAGAGTTTCGCTGCGAGAACGAGTCGAACAGACGAGCGGAAGGGGAAATGCGCGTTTGACTGCTGGGAATACTGGGGAACGAACCTCGCCTTCGCCCGCGACTCCTCCTCGCCGTGTCTAGAACAGAATCATGTACACGTTTTGGGCTGAACAATCGCCCCTCTTCCGTCTCACCATAAAGACTAGGCGCAGTACATTATGCAACAGCTGAAAGGAGCAAAAAAACATGATACAGATACGAGATTCAAGCATGGAAACTCCCTCGGCCTCCCAAACACGGCGTAAGCAGCATATAGTCATGTAGAGACACACGGAAACACAGTATTCACAGGAGTTGAGTCCGTCTGGAGCTCCAGATCACGTCCCGTCGACGGCGTTGGCTGCGGTTCTGTGCTCGCTCCGTTAGGCACAGACGGTAGGAGATCCGGATGGCAACGGTGTTCCCGTCCTTCACACTGACTCACGTCTGACGTTGGCAAATACAGTTTGAAGAAACTCCCACTGAAGGGTGCAGCAATAATCCAGGCTTTTGATTTCATAGTTTCTTTTTGTTGTTGTTTTGCTTTAAATAGATTTTGTACATGTAATATTTTCCTCTTGTTACGAAGAAGATCTTCATCCACAGTTTAATATTTCTAAAAGCCGACCACAACATTAATATCAATAACTGAACACTGAGGTAATAGTTAGCGTTGCGCTGCGACGCTGAGGGAGCGTCTGCTCCGCGCCGCCGCTGTAGATGTGTGGAGTTCCTCTGCGAGGGTTTCTGGGGTTCTGGAGGGGGAAGGTGTTGTTGAGATGTTGGCGCTCTTCTTCTCCTATGTTGCATAGTGATCAAAACTTCCAAGGTACTCGAGACCGGCCTGATAGCAGAACTGATACTCGTCCTGCGGACAGACAGACAGACAGACAGACAGGTCTGATCACATGACTGCAGGATCTCATCACATGACTGCAGCTGATCTGACCCAATCCTGTTCCTGGAGATCCGCCCGGGTCAGAAACACCTGGAGCAGCTGATGAAGATCATCTGAACACTCCAGGAACAGGATTGGCCGTCCCTGGACTGAAGTGACCTCAAATAAAACTATTTCATTTGTAAGAGTCTGTTGCTCATCCGTGTCCCTGTTCATCACTAGTGCATTATATTCTGTGTTTGATACAATAAAAAAAGACCTAGACATAGGCCTACATTTTCTGACGGAAATGTGAGTGCTGCTGGCCGTGGCAAAACTCTGCACTAGACAGTTGGTAGGGTGGTTGCTAGGCAGTTTCTGTGGTGTTCTGGGTGGTTGCTAGCGGGTTCTGAGTGAGTGTTAGGGCATTGCTACAAGGTTGCCAGGTAGTTGCTAGGATGTTGTTGCTAGGTTTCTAGGGTGCTCCTAGCTCCTAGTTGTGGGTTGTTGCTAGGGTGTTGCTAGGCAGTTGCTAGGGTGTTCTGGGTAGTTACTACGGTGTTCTGAGTGATTGGTAGGGCATTGCTATGTGGTTGCAAGGCAGTTACTATGGTGTTCTGGGTGGTTGCTAGGTTGTTCTGAGTAATTGGTAGGGAATTGCTGCATGGTTGCCAGCCAGTTACTAGGATGTTGTGGGTGTTGCTATGGTGCTCTTAGGCAGTTGCTAGGGTGTTCTGTGTATTTGCTAGGGTGTTATTGATGGTTGCTATGGCATTGCTATGTGGTTGCAAGACAGTTACTATGGTGATGTTCTGGGTGGTTCTAGGGTGTTTGTTGGTGGTTGCAAGGGTTTTGCTAGGAAGTTGCAAGGGTGTTCTCAGTGGTTGCTAGGACATTATTATGTGGTTGCTAGGCAGTTCCTAGGGTATTCTGGGTGGTTGCCAGGCAGTTGCTAGGGTGTTCTGGGTATTTGTTAGGGCGTTATCGATGGTTGCTATAGCATTGCTGTGTGGTTGCTAGACAGTTACTATGGTGTTCTGGGTGGTTGTAAGGGTGTTGCTAGTTTGTCCTGGGTGGTTGCAAGGGTGTTGCTAGGCGGTTGTAAGGGTGTTGCTAGGCAGTTGCAAGGGTGTTCTCAGTGGTTGCTAGGGTGTTTCTAGGACATTGTTATGTGGTTTCTAGGGTATTATGGGTGGTTGCTAGGGCGTTTCTGTGTATGTCTCTGTTTATCACAAGCACATTTCATCATTTGAACTTTTCCTATAACAATAAGAATCATAATATTTGTGGTGTTTTGGGTCTGAGGGGGGAAGATATGATCTACAGGAAGTTCAACAGAAACCATCCTGAGAACGACTGAGATGTTCCCTGACTCACAGGTGTTTGAGGGTTGTGATGTGTGTTTACCGTACCTCAGTCTGCACCATCGCCGGCCGTTGTGTGCGCAGCATTTTGACGGTCTGGAAGATGTCGACGGCGCCCTCGTAACGCATCCGTTCCAGCACGATACTGAGAGTGATGAACACACCTGTGCGCCCGACGCCCGCACTGACACACACACACAGAGAGAGAGAGAGAGAGAGAGAAAGAGAGTTTGTGTGTTTACAGTGACACACATACATTCAGATGACAGACTATCAGTCTAATGTTGTGTGTTGAGTATCATCATCACCTGCAGTGGACTGTGATTGGTCCATCCTGACCAAACTGCTCCTTGGTTTTATGCACCTGTCCAATGAAATCAATGAAACCCTCCCCTGACTTTGGAACACCTTGTTCTGGCCAATCGGTGAACTGGAACTGTCTGACGGTTCTGGACTGTCCGTCCTACGGAGAAAAAGACAACGAGTCTGAACATCTCCAGGTGTGAGAAACACAGAGAATCCTGTCCACATGATGTCAATGTCATGAATCTAAACACACACGTGACTTTCAACTCCTCTTCATGAGGATTCATGAGTCTCATGTGTTTGTAGGGCATTGCCAGGGTGTTCTGGGTGATTAGTAGGGTGTTGTGGGTTGTTGCTAGGGTGTTGCTATGTGGTAGCTCAGGTGTTTGCTATGGCATTGCTATGTGGTTTCAAGGCAGTTACTATGGTGTTATGAGTTGTTGCAAGGGTGTTGTAGGTTGTACTGAGTGGTTGCTAGGGTGTTGCTAGGCAGTTGCTATGACATAGTTATGTAGTTGCTCTTCATGAGGATTCATGCGTCTCATGTGTTTCTAGGGCAATGCTAGGGTGCTCCAGGGCAGTTGCTAGGGTGTTCTGAGTGATTGGTGGGGTGTTGTGGGTTGTTGCTAGGGTGTTGCTATGTGGTAGCTCAGGTGTTTGCTATGGCATTGCTATGTGGTTGCAAGGCGGTTACTATGGTGTTTTGGGTGGTTGCAAGGGTGTTGCTAGGTTGCACTGGGTGGTTGCTAGGGTGTTTCTAGGTTGTACTGGGTGGTTGCTAGGGTGTTGCTAGGCAGTTGCTATGACATAGTTATGTGGTTGCTCTTCATGAGGATTCATGCATCTCATGTGTAATCTAGGGCATTGCTAGGGTGCTCTAGAGCAGTTACTAGGGTGTTCTGGGTGGTTGGCAGGGTGTGGTGGGTTGCTGCTAGGGTGTTCCCATGTGGTTGCTTGGAAGTTTGCTATGGCATTACTATGTGGTTGCAAGGCAGTTACTATGGTATTATGGGTGGTTGCTAGGGTGTTGCTAGGTTGTACTGGGTGGTTGCATCAGTGGTGCTCTGGTGCTTCATAACATCATCTGAATGTAAGATCATATTGTACCGCGGTAAATGCCGGCCTGTACTCACTCTGGCATCGGTGACTTTGAACTCTCTCAGGATGTACTGTGGCATGTTGTATTCTGCCATGGGATCCACCACGAAGTACTGATAGCGAGCCGAACGCTCCGCCGGCCAGTACTGATGACACTTCTCCTGTCGACACACACCAACACACACACACACATTACAGCAACTGCTCATTTCCTCAGAGGAAACTAGGATGAAAAATCTTCCTTGACCACCTTTTCCCCATGATTAAGATGAGACGACATCATTATGAATATATCAACATGCAATAATGTTGATGAAAAAATACGAGACTAAAATGTAGTTTAAAACATAAAAACTTTACCAAAATCTGTCAATATTTTCTTCAACAAAAAAAGAGCAGAAAAAATCATATAGACCGTTTTTAACAAATCACTACAAGCTTTTATGTTTGTGGAAAATGTATGAAAATGAAGTGAGTTT
>CM077175.1:156000-161000 GCA_039654105.1 Coreius guichenoti | reverse complement strand
ATGACCTACAAACCATCACGCCAGTTGCTCTGTCGTGTGTGCGTGTGAATCACACGACTGCCATCACCAGAAGAGCTGAAACACCTAGTGAGTGTCACAACACCTTGTGTGCTGCCTACAGAGGCCGTGTTTCAGCTCCTGATACATTATTCTGCCTTCTTCAATCCCAGAATGCTCAGGGAAAGAATCAATCTGTGATGGTGAAAAGGCTGACTATAGTGTTCATTTGTTAACGGAAACCATGACAAAAACGGGGCGATTAGACGACACTGACATCAAACAGTATCTGACTAAATCAACATGCAATATTGTTGTTGAAAACGACGAGACTAAAATGTATTTTTAAAAATAGAAACTTTATTAAAATCTCTCTATATTTTCTTAAACAAAAAGAGCAGAAAAATATTAGGCAGTTTTCAAAAAGATTACAATTTTGAGTAAGATAATTGTGATTATCAGCTTGATCATTATACAGTATGGCTAAAATATGAGTTTTCGTTGACTAAAATTAAACTAAAATTTCCAGACTTTTAGTCAACTAAAACTTAAAGGTGAAGTATGTTGTTTCTGCAGCACTAGTGGCACCAAGCTGAATTACAAAAATACAGAATATTTTATTTCATCAGTTGAATATATTACATAGACACGCCCCAAACTCTCAGCCTGTTACAGTAGCCACTCCCCAAACTCTCAGCCTGTTACAGTAGCCACTCCCCAAACTCTCCGCCGGTTACAGTAGCCACACCCCAAACTCTCCGCCTGTTACAGTAACCACAACCCAAACTCTCCGCCTGTTACAGTAGCCACGCCCCAAACTCTCCACCTGTTACAGTAGCCACAACCCAAACTCTCCGCCTGTTACAGTAGCCATGCCCCAAACTCTCACCCTGTTACAGTAGTCACTCCCCAAACTCTCCACCTGTTACAGTAGTCACTCCCCAAACTCTCCGCCTGTTACAGTAGCCACGCCCCAAACTCTCCACCTGTTACAGTAGTCACTCCCACGCCCCAAACTCTCCGCCTGTTACAGTAACCATTCCCCAAACTCTCCGCCTGTTACAGTAACCATTCCCCAAACTCTCTGCCTGTTACAGTATCCACTCCCCAAACTCTCCGCCTGTTACAGTAGCCACGCCCCAAACTCGCCGCCTGTTACAGTAGCCACACCCCAAACTCTCAGCCTGTTACAGTAGCCACTCCCCAAACTCTCCACCTGTTACAGTAGCCATTCCCCAAACTCTCCGCCTGTTACAGTAACCATTCCCCAAACTCTCTGCCTGTTACAGTATCCACTCCCCAAACTCTCCGCCTGTTACAGTAGCCACGCCCCAAACTCGCCGCCTGTTACAGTAGCCACACCCCAAACTCTCAGCCTGTTACAGTAGCCACGCCCCAAACTCTCCGCCTGTTACAGTAACCATTCCCCAAACTCTCTGCCTGTTACAGTATCCACTCCCCAAACTCTCCGCCTGTTACAGTAGCCACGCCCCAAACTCGCCGCCTGTTACAGTAGCCACACCCCAAACTCTCCGCCTGTTACAGTAGCCATGCCCCAAACTCTCCACCTGTTACAGTAGCCACAACCCAAACTCTCCGCCTGTTACAGTAGCCATGCCCCAAACTCTCCGCCTGTTACAGTAGCCACGCCCCAAACTCTCCACCTGTTACAGTAGTCACTCCCCAAACTCTCCGCCTGTTACAGTAGCCACGCCCCAAACTCTCAGCCAGTTTACAGTAGCCACTCCCCAAACTCTCCGCCTGTTACAGTAGCCACTCCCCAAACTCTCAGCCCGTTTACAGTAGCCACTCCCCAAACTCTCCACCTGTTACAGTAGCCATTCCCCAAACAGTCCGCCTGTTACAGTAACCACTCCCCAAACTCTCCACCTGTTACAGTAGCCATTCCCCAAACTCTCCGCCTGTTACAGTAACCATTCCCCAAACTCTCTGCCTGTTACAGTATCCACTCCCCAAACTCTCCGCCTGTTACAGTAGCCACTCCCCAAACTCTCAGCCCGTTTACAGTAGCCACTCCCCAAACTGTCCGCCTGTTACAGTAGCCACTCCCCAAACTCTCAGCCCGTTTACAGTAGCCACGCCCCAAACTCTCCACCTGTTACAGTATCCACTCCCCAAACTCTCCGCCTGTTACAGTAGCCACGCCCCAAACTCTCCACCTGTTACAGTATCCACTCCCCAAACTCTCCGCCTGTTACAGTAGCCACTCCCCAAACTCTCCGCCTGTTACAGTATCCACTCCCCAAACTCTCCGCCTGTTACAGTATCCACTCCCCAAACTCTCCACCTGTTACAGTATCCACTCCCCAAACTCTCCGCCTGTTACAGTAGCCACTCCCCAAACTCTCCGCCTGTTACAGTAGCCATTCCCCAAACTCTCCACCTGTTACAGTAGTCATTCCCCAAACTCTCCGCCTGTTACAGTAGCCATTCTCCAAACTCTCCGCCTGTTACAGTATCCACTCCCCAAACTCTCCGCCTGTTACAGTAGCCATTCTCCAAACTCTCCGCCTGTTACAGTATCCACTCCCCAAACTCTCCGCCTGTTGCAGTAGCCACGCCCCAAACTCTCCGCCTGTTACAGTAGCCATGCCCCAAACTCTCCACCTGTTACAGTATCCACTCCCCAAACTCTCCGCCTGTTACAGTAGCCACACCCCAAACTCTCAGCCCGTTTACAGTAGCCACTCCCCAAACTCTCCGCCTGTTACAGTAGCCATTCCCCAAACTCTCCACCTGTTAGAGTAGCCACACCCCAAACTCTCAGCCCGTTTACAGTAGCCACTCCCCAAACTCTCAGCCTGTTACAGTAGCCATTCCCCAAACTCTCCGCCTGTTACAGTAGCCACGCCCCAAACTCTCCACCTGTTACAGTAGCCACTCCCATGCCCCAAACTCTCCGCCTGTTACAGTAGCCATTCCCCAAACTCTCCGCCTGTTACAGTAGCCATTCCCCAAACTCTCACCCTGTTACAGTATCCACTCCCCAAACTCTCCGCCTGTTACAGTAGCCACACCCCAAACTCTCCGCCTGTTACAGTAGCCACGCCCCAAACTCTCCACCTGTTACAGTAGCCACTCCCCAAACTCTCCGCCTGTTACAGTAGCCACTCCCCAAACTCTCAGCCCGTTTACAGTTCCCACGCTCCAAACTCTCCACCTGTTACAGTAGCCACACCCCAAACTCTCCGCCTGTTACAGTAGCCACGCCCCAAACTCTCCGCCTGTTACAGTAGCCACTCCCCAAACTCTCAGCCCGTTTACAGTTCCCACGCCCCAAACTCTCAGCCCGTTTACAGTTCCCACGCTCCAAACTCTCCACCTGTTACAGTAGCCATTCCCCAAACTCTCCGCCTGTTGCAGTATCCACTCCCCAAACTCTCCGCCTGTTACAGTAGCCACGCCCCAAACTCTCCGCCTGTTACAGTATCCACTCCCCAAACTCTCCGCCTGTTACAGTAGCCACGCCCCAAACTCTCCGCCTGTTACAGTAGCCACGCCCCAAACTCTCCACCTGTTACAGTATCCACTCCCCAAACTCTCCACCTGTTACAGTAGCCACACCCCAAACTCTCACTATAGGCTGAGCTGAAAGTGATTGACAGATCTGAGCTGTCCACTCTCAGTGTTCTGATGGTGTCTGTGAGGCTCAATGTTTAAATTTTTAGGGGAGATAAACACATGAATGGCATACTAATAATAATCAATGAACAATAAAATAGGTTAAAATAATGTATTTTAATATAAAAAGTCTTACATACTTCACCTTGTCACAGTATGGTGTGTGTGAGTGTGTGTGAGTCTGTGTGTGTGAGTGTGTGTGCGTGCGTGCCTGGTGTCTGGAAGTTGATGCGTCTCATCTCCACAGGGTCGGTTGGATGGTGAGCCATCATCTCAGCATTGTTCAGCAAACATTTGGTTCCCGGCTCAGAGTCCTTGCGTTTGCTAATGAGTGACAGAAAATGTGGAGAAACTTCAGTTATTAACTAGACTCAACGGACAGAAATAAAATCAAAGAGTAGAACAACATAAATAAAGCCGGCTACAGGGATTGAGCGACTGAAGGGTGTTCTGCCTCAAATAAGAGCTTTAATCTTCTCTCAGTGATAAGGGATCAGATCCCACTTACCTGTCAGGTTTACTGGAGTCCCATCAAACGCCGCACACACACACACACACACACAGAGAAAGAGAGAAATCAATATAGTGCATTTGTATGCAGCAGCTACATGACACCTCCTGCAGATAACGCTCTCCTTCATTGGGGACAGTTTAACTGCGGCCCCGCGGGACTAGATTGTTCCGGACTAAATGGAAGGGGGCAGGGATGGATCAGACCCAAGGGCGGATTTATCAGCCGGACCGGCCCGACGTTTCTGCTCGCTCCCTCCGCGGCGCCAGGAAGGTCATGCCAGCAATTTGGCAAACACGGATCCCTGCCACAGCTCAGAATGAGCTCACGCCGAGGAACATCACTCACATTTATTCACATCCAAACAAAGAATAAAACTGGGACACGACTGAAGCGGCATTAAACGGTGTGTGTGTGTGTGTGTGCCAGAAGATGGTGTCCCAGAATGCACCTGATGAAGAGCAGAGCTAATCTAGACAAAGATGAAGCTCAAATATAAGAGTTTTCATTGGTGTTTTAGTCAGTGTGATTCCAGAGTCTTCATCATCATCAGGGTTAAGGTAACCCTAACCATTAAAAAACACTACATAAAAATACAATTACTTTCACATATACACATAACATATACGACATCTAACACATATTATAACTGAATTGTTCCTCTTGCCTGGTTTCATCCAGATCATTCTGCAGCTCATCTGATTGAATCTTCACCTCAGACTCTATTATCTTCCTGTCCAGAAATAGCTGCTTCCTACATATTTAATCACACGTTATTCTCTCTGTCGTCATAGATACAGAGCTTCAGGATCCGTTCCTGTACACTTCACATCATCTCTTCTTCTCCTAA
>CM077175.1:138500-151000 GCA_039654105.1 Coreius guichenoti | reverse complement strand
CCTCATTAAACACACGTGATGCAGACGCTGCTCAACACACACACTCATCTCAGCTCTGTGTGACTGACATGAATCTAATGATTCTTCAACGACTCCTTCAGTGATTCTTTTAGCACGCCACAAGGTCCCATTAGTTATCATTAGTTAATGTATTAACTAAATCCAGTGATGTGTGGTTTTTGTGTGTAATGTGTGTGTCTTTCTCAGCTCACAGATGAAGCAGCGTTCCTCTGCTCGATGAGTGTGTGAAGCGTGCGCTGCGGTGAGATTCATAAAGTGTGTGCGCTGCAGTTACTGCACAGGGAGCTGAAATGATTTTCTTCCTGAGCTCAGCAGCAAAACACAAAATGACTGCGGGTCTGAATTATTCACAGCGCAGCAGCTGATGATTCCTGCACGTATGTGCGCGCATGTCATGCATGATTCATATGTGCTCTCAGTGTGAACGCACCTCACGTTGCTCCTGGTGTCCAGCGACGGCAGTATGATGGTGACGGTGGCTTCGGCCTCCCGCGTGTGGTCCACCTCGGGCCGGCGAATGAGGATGGGCGGCGAGGTCTTGGCGTGGATGCGGTGTCTGAGTCCGCCCATGTTCCCCTCGGGGCTGGTGATCTTGAAGTCGTAACTGGTGTCCGGCTGCAGGTTCGGAATAACCGCCTTCCTCAGACGAGCGTCCACCTCCATCTTCTGCCGGTTGTACTCCACCTGAGGACGAGAGCGACCGTTGCTACAATGTTCTACAAAGGTTTACTGACCCCGAAACAGATGCAGTCAGGTTTAGTCAATCTAAACACATCCCGCTGTGTTTGGGCTGGTTTTCACATGGACTTTGAAGCTCTGTTCCAAACCCATCTGAGCCACAGCAAAAAACTCTGCTCTTCCTCAGTGTTTCTGTCTCGTTTTCCAGCACAAACATCTAAACATTCTTACATCAAGACACATTTACTGGAGAAGAGAAATGACTGAAGATATTAAGTACAAAATGTATGAAAATGAAGTGAGTTTGTTTTTCTGTTTGAATTAAGTTCCATTGGCAGATATTTGTTCTTGTTTTAAGCACAAACTCACCTCATTTTGGTCAATTTTTCATAAAACAAGCCTTAATATCTTCAGTCATTTCTCTTCTCCAGTAAATGTGTCTTGATGTAAGAATGTTTAAATATTTGTGCTGGAAAACGAGACATGTGTATCTAGTGTATCTAGACATGAAGTCGACATGAAATGTAAATGTATCTATTGTTTATGTCATTGATCTTATTGTGAATGATTCATCTCTGCACACGTTTCTTTTTTTGACCTCCTAATGTTTCATTAAAATATCATAACTGGATCTTCCAGTGAAACGTCAGGCTTCTCTCTGGTGATACATTCAGGTCTTCTCCAATCATTTAGTGCGCTTAAACCCCGCCCCTTTCTCATAATCCACTACACAATCATATTTAGACACACCTCTGTGTTTAACTGCCATGCCCACATCTCAACATCCAATTAACAACTGGTGCATCGAACCAAGTCTCTACCATAGACTGCATAAAACTATGGACGTCGTGTCCGTGACGTCACCCGTAAGTTTCTGAAGAGCATTTTTGAAGCCCAAAGTGGGCGGAGCCGGCCGTCACCATCTTGGCAGCGTGTCACTCCCGGATAACAGAAAATGGGCAAAGAGACGGGACGTGGGTGGAGCTGAGGTGACGTGATGGCTAACAGACAAACGGCAATCCACCTGTCACTCAAGTGGCCACACCCTTAATTATGCAGAACTTAGGCTTAATATGATTTAAACGGATGAGTTATAAAAAATTCACCCCCCTCACAGTTGTCATGAAGGGCAAAATTAGCTATACAGACCAAAACCACTTTTTGTACCAGGCTGTAAACGTGTTTTTCTGCTGTACAGTTGGGCATTTTAACATGAGGGAGATACAGATTTGGCTCCCTTTTGGAGCCTGTCTCTAGTGGCCAGTCGATGAATTGCAGCTTAAGTCACTTCCGTGTTGGATTGAAGAGAGACCACGGGAGGTTGCCGCTTGGTCTCAACATTATTTTTTCTTCCCTCACACAAAATTCACAATCGTGTGGATTCCTATTAAAATGACGGATTTCACCCATGAAAATTTGTATGGTAAATGTGAACGCAGCTTAACACTGATCTGAAGAGTCTGTTCAAAAGACTTTCATAGACATGGACTAAAGCAACTCACAGTGAAGCGATAGGGGGCGCTGCTCTCTGGAAACTCCCACGTCAGCAACACACTTGTTTTAGTCGCCAGATTCACAGAAAAATTCCTCGGCACGTCTGTCCAAAAACACACACAGATACGTACAACACGTGAGACTGGCGTAATCAGAGAACTTCCACACACACACAGGACCAGGTGAACTGGACCGTGAGGGAGCAAACGTGTGAGTCCACCGCGTGCGGAGAGGCCTGTGCAGGGAATTGTGGGGGATGTAGCAGGTGAGCGTATGGCGGTCACAGTCGGATGGACACACATGTGCGGCAGTTCCAGGGAGAGCCGGCCCAGATTCACTCGCTGCTAATGAAGGTTATTTGGAAGGAAGGAAGCCGAGGTGAGACATAAACCTCAATTACACACAAACAAACAAACATTTATTTTATTTGTGCCACACCAGAAACTGGACTGGGAAGTGTTGGGAAATGTAGACGTGGAGGGCAGTGAAGGAACTCAAAATAGAGGATGAGGGAAAAGAAAACTGTCTCCAGTCTTACTATGAACTTGAGCACTCGTCCTCCGAATGGACTGTGACTGACACCTGTCACTTACCTCGAATCTCTGCCTCCCAACGACTGGCCGAGTGTTACCTGTGCTCCGCCCACATTCACATCTCCACTGGTGAAGGGGTGGGTGGGGTTAGTTGGGGTTTCGCTCTGTGTCGCTCACCAGCTGTACCTGTGTCGAAGGTCGTCGTGCGGTACAGCACCTGTGGGCTATACGGGCCCGACCCAGCGCCGTTGTGAACCGACATTCTCACAGCGTACGCCTGGTCAGGGTTCAGCCCGTGAATGGTGTAGCTAGACACATCCGCCGGTACCGTCAGCGTCCGCGGTTCAACGCCACCACCCGCTTCCTCATACGCGAGCGTGTATCCCGTATAAACGCCGCTCAGAGGAAGCCAGCTGAACTGCAGCGAGCAGCAGGTGGCATTGACATGCTCCGACAACTGCGGAAAACCTTTGGGAGGAAACTCAGGCACCGAAAGCTCCTCTTCAGCCTCTTCGCCGTATCCAGAGCGCCCTCTAGCCGCCAGGAGGAATGAGTAGACGCCTCCAGGACGCAGGTCACTCACGTTGCGCTGACGCTCTTCAGGTCTGACGTCCACAGAGAAAGAGCGGGAGTCGTTTTTAAGGCTGTAGGTCAGACGAAAGCCCAGGATCTCGAGCAGGGGGTTGGAGGATTGTTGGGTAGTCCAGATCACAGCCGCAGACGTCTCGTTAACCAGCTGCACGGACAGAACAGGACGAGCCGGTACTAGAGGAGACAAAGACACACAAACTCGCAGTTAGTTAACTGTCACACTGACTCGATCCAGTGATGTCTTCTGATTGTTTATATTATCATGTTATGTTTATATTATAACTACATACACACACACACACAAACAATCGGGGCGACTCACATGTGACGGGCGTCTGCACTAGATGAGCGACGCTTTGAGCTCCATCACCTTTGATGGTGTAGGCCGCCACACTGATGGAGTACAGTGTCTCTGGCTGCAGATCCTCAATCATCAGCTCCTAAACACACGAGGCATTCAGTGCCATAAGCTTCAATGCAAACATGATGTCAACACAACATTATCCAATGATCTCAGACCTGACACTTGCTCTGATTACTGGTGCATGCATGCATGCGTTCATTCATTCATGCATTTATTGCTTCCTTCCATACTCTCCAATAGCATTTATTGCTTTAATAAACTTCTCAGATCATGATCTGCATTCAAATGGCCCTATGCAAGTGCTCTCAAGTGAGGTTCACACTCACACACACACTCCCACACACATGCAGGTTCAGATCCAGTGGCTCCGATGGACTTTGAAATGTTTCTGTCTCAGCTGTGATTCCATAAGCTGCTCTAAAGGTGAAGCTGAAGCTCATACTCACATATTGTGCCGTCTCATCCACGTCCCTCTAACGGCAGGACGACACGCACAGACATGTGAGAGGATCAGTGATGACCAGGCGGCGCGTAGGAGGAGAAGAGGAGGGTGAGATTAATTTAGTGAAAGAACAGAATGAACGGGCAGTGAGTTCGTTCATTCAGATCAGTCTGATTCTGTGCGCTCACAATACTGACATACTCAATCGATACTGCCTGCTAGTTTTCAAAAATTATGTTACATTTTGAAAAATGTCTTAGTTTTAGGCAATATCATGATGATCCAAAGCCTGAAACTAAAGTTTCATGAAAGGCTGATGGCCACATGCATGAAACAGTGAAACAGAATATGAAACGAAAAATTAAACCTGAATGAATAAAGACTAAAAACTACAAAACCACACCAAATACAATCTCCGCGCATCAATACATCTTATTTTTAACATACAATTTCTAAAAAGTCCATTATTCTGCTACACTGTCTTTTATATTCACAGAAAATGTCTCAGGTTATGCATGTAATCATGGTTCCCTGAGAAGGGGAATGAGACCCTGCGTATTCTAGAGGACACTTTGGGGAATGCTTCCAGCATGACCGGTGTCTGAAGCATGTGTGAAAACACGACAATGATCTTGACATTGGCCGGCAACCGCCTATGACGTACTACTGGTGTGACCAGGAGTATAAGAAGGCACCTGTAGAACACCTCATCCACTTCTTTGTCAGAAGGAGACGTGCGCAGGAATACCTGAAGCATGGCAGGGAGTGTCCTCTAGTGCAGGGGTTTTCAAACCCTGGGTCGCGAGACTTAAAAAATGGGTCGCCAGGATGATCTAAGGAAAATGGAGTTACATTTAAAAATTAAAAATAACAAAATTTGTTTTCATAAAATCATAGTGTATAGGCCTATATAAAAGGAATGAATACGCAAAACATATTTGACTTAAATAATTAACAGATTAACAAAAAGAAAGAAAAAATTGTGTGCTTTTGGTCCATTTTTGTGAGGCGTGATGCTCCTCAAACAAGTTCACGGAAAGGAAACCCAGACGACAGAAAGCACATCTTGTTTTCTTTATTTTACAATAGCACAATGTAAGTAAATACTTTGAAATTTTGAACGATGTCCTACTCTTATTATCTGTATGACCAAAATGACGAGTATTTTATGTTTTCTCTGTTCATTATCAACATAAAATATTCAACCTAACATATAAAAAGTTACACAGCTCAGTTTAAATAGTCAGTAGTAGCCTACAATTCGTGCCATTCAGCTTGAGCGTCGCTCCACTGTCGTGTTTCCAAGCATATTTTTGTGCGTGAAGAGGATGATTTTTTTCGTCAATATTGGGGCGCCTATAATAAATAATGGTTTAGCATCCAAATACATCGCGAATATGGAAACATTTGGATTGGAATCAGAGAGTTAGGCTACGTGAGCCCAACGCCGGTTACTTTCAGTTTCTCATTAAATTATTTCGTTTTGGCTTGTTTATAGCCTAGGCAACATATTTTTTTTCATTCTTGATCTGTTCTGAATACTGTTAAATTTAAAGGATTTGCTATGGAAAATATCCTATAGCTATGTTTGTAGTGTTTATAATGTTTGTAGTACATTATAACATTTCGCTTTATTTATTTCTGAATGCAATAAAATGTGATTTATATGTGACTTACCTGTTTTTTTTCTCTCTCAAAAACATAATATATATATATATATTTGTAGTGTATTTTTAAGCATGCAGCAAACGATTAATTGGTCAAAATTCTTGTTGGTTAATGGTTAACCAGTTAATTAACGTCCCATATATAGCTGGATCAAATTAGTGCAGAATCAACTCTGCGTTGCGAATGCGTCAAGGATCAAAAGCGGTTGTGTGGGAAAGTGCTGAGCTGAATTTGTGCCATCTAGTGGTTTAATGGAGAATACAGTCAAATGGCCCATTATATAAATATTCTTATGCTTGGCTTGACTTGTTTGAATGTAAATGGTTGTAGGCCTATATATGGGTCGTGACAATTAAAAAAAAAAAAAAAAGAGGGTCGCTCTTAAAAAAGTTTGAAAACCACTGCTCTAGGGATGTAGGGTCTCGTTCCCATTCGAAAGGGAACAGCTTGCTTCCACGATGCAAAATAAGACGGATAATACTAATTGCCAGATTACGCAAATCAGTTTCAGGGTGTGCCGGGGTCGCGACCTCACCTGGGCATCATCCAGCATCATGTCTTTGATGCGCGGCAGGCCTTGTGACTCCCCGTTCTCCACACGCGCATAGTGAACCTGGTAACCACGGATCTGCCCGTTCCGTTGCTCCGGCAACACAGAACGCCACAATACTTTAACGGAGGTGCTGTTGATTGGCTTGACGTCTACCTGACGGGGTGGAGCTCCGGGCACTGAACAACACACAAACACACACACTCATCCAACACACACACAAAGGTGCTTTACAGCTGAATCTGAATGTGTCTCATATTTGATGAAGTTTCATCATTTATTCTGTTATTCTCCTGTTTATTACTGTGAAGCTGCTGTGAAAGCGCTACAGACTTGAGTTCATGTCGAGGTGAGATTTTACCATCTTCATCAGTTCTGCATTCTACAGCTTGGCTCTCGGGTCTGTCACCCTGGGCCGTCAGCGCCGCCACCGTGAGGCGGTACGAGCTCCAGCACCGCAGGCCCTTCAGGAGCGCCTGTCCCGCGCCCGGCTCCAGACGCAGCGTCTGCACCGAGTCATCGCCGCTGACCTGATAACGCACCTCGTACCAGAGCAGCGCGGCGTTCTGCTGCTCCTCCGGCGCCGGAGCCCAGCTCACCGACAGCGAGGAGGAGCCGGACGCGGAGCAGCGGACCTGACCCGGAGGAGACGTGGGCTCTGACAGGAAGAGCGGAGGAGGAGAGCGGAAAAGAGTCGAAAATAAAACACAGAAAGGAAGGATAATTGAGGAACATGGAGGAAGAGAAAGCAACAGAAATAAGGCAAAAATAAATCAATACAACATAAAGACAAACGCCAGAGGATGAGGCTACAAAAATAGTGTAGATGAAAACAGATCAATAAAGCAAATTATGAGGCTCAAATTACATTCAACTTAAAAGATAAATGATGCAAACAAAGGAAAAAAGAGGCAAAATGAAATGAAGGATGTGTTGTGATGCAGTGACGGAGGAATAAACCATCTGTCTGTCAGAATCGGTCACAAAACAACCATCTGATCAGCATATTGACCAGAACAGACAGCCTAATTAAAGCACCGCCGAGTGTTTAACGGATAGCAGTGCTGTTGCCGTGGAAACACGGCTTGATGGATGGAGTGACGCATCAGTCCAGGATCAGAATTCCTGACCAGATGGTGACAGACAGTCCGACTGAAACCCATCGGGGTTATTGAGGAGTTTTTGAGCAGGTTCCTCCTGCACATACGAGACAAATGAGCTTCAATTAGAAATCTGATGAGGTTCTGCAGGAGAAGCTCTGTGTGTGTGGTGGGTTTCAGAGCGGTCTGCAGGAATAAAACAAACTGTTATAAACGCCAAGCGTCAATGTGATCATGTGCATCTGACACTGTCACTGCTTGTGATGTTCCTCATTTGGATAGAAGCATCTGCTAAATGAATAAATGTAAATCTGCGACAGACAGTCACAGTTTGGTTTCAATAACCCTCTAACGCCACAAAGCAAAGAAAACCTGTCTGAGAATTTAGAAATCACTAAACATGAGGAGATTTAACTCGACTGGATGTAAAACAAACTGGAACCAAACAATAAGAAATCAGTTTAAAAACAGCACAGCGCATGAAGAGAAGCTGATGTTGTACAAACCTGCTCCTGTGTACGGACCTTCTGACCATCACACACTCACACACACTCACTCACTCACACACACACACACACACACACACAGTTGCCTTAAGCATTTTCCTGAGCTGAAGTCTCAGTTGAATATGAGCGTATAGAATTGTGGGTATTATCTGTCATTAATACTGCGGTTAATGCGGGGCTTTGGTCTCCGTCGGTGTAATTGACTGAAACCTTTCCAGCTGAACGGCACAACGAGAGCAGAGAGAGTTATTAAAAATAACAAGGGATCCGAGACGTTCTCAAAATCAATCAAAGCGATAAGGCTCTCGGTTCCACCGACCCAGCGACCGGCCTCTGTTCTCACACACGTGTAACGCAGTAATTAAACTGACATGGAATAACTTCATTAGCTTTATAGAATATGACATGTAGAAATGAACTCAAAAACTGTTATCGGCGCTGTTGTTAGAGGAAGCACGAGCGGATCATTGGGCTCGTGTGTGATGATCGAGCAGCTCATATTCATACCGTTCGTCTCAATGACAGGGAGCTTCAAACTGCAGGACTATGTTCGGACTCAGTCACGCTGGATCCGGTGAATTATGAAACAAATAATAAGACAGCGGCAGTTCCTTCCACAGATCCTGCCAACAGGAAGGTTTAGTGGAGTAATGATAAGAGTCTTACGGTTGTTGACGTGCTCAGACTGCGGCTCAAACATCCTCACTTACCGTTAACCATCCTGGAAAACACCAGCATTACTGAAGACCTAAGAAGAGTTCATCATCAACACACACAACAGTTACTATCACTTGAGCCGAACTGAAGGAGGAAGAGAAGAAAGAGGCAGAAATCAAAAACACAAATCCCGTCCAGTCTGGTGGTGGCTTTGGCTTGTTTTTCAATAACTTCCTGGAAATACTAGTGGACATACACATCACACACACCAATGCATTTCTCAATGACAGAGATGGACGGACGGATGGATGGATGGATGGAGAGAGGGAGGGAAGGATGAATAAACAGAATTGGGGAGGAATTCAACCGTTCGTGCCACCAGGTGTCTCTGCACAGATTTAAATGTCATTCTGTTCAGCGCAAACATGCCTTGTGACTGTAAATTATAGATTCATAAACATCAGCACTATTTGGTAAGCAGGTGGTTTTCCGTTTAAGAACATTTGCTTCTGATCACGAGAGGATCAGTGCTGGAGCGACCGGTAAAGTGCCATTGTCTGATTTGAATAAAGCGTGTGCAAATGAACGGCACTATCAGCACATTATTGAATTCCCCCACAGCTCATAGTTTGTGTGCACTGGCCGCCATGATGCAACTAGTTTGTTGCGTTTCCGCTTCCTCTCTGAAAGTACAAACCACAGATTAAACAGATTAAATCAGGGGTTCATCCTCTGCACCAGCCCTGCCTCCTCCCATCCAGACCAACAGCCGATAGGAACCATCAAAACACTGTTCTGGAGTCACAGGTCTGACGTGGATGTTCATGTGGTAACAACACCCAATCATCGACTGGCTCTCAGTCAGAAATCTGACTGAACATGAGTGGATCAATCCGGTTCCACCAGTGAAAGTCTCTTTAAGGACAGAGAGGTGGACTGAGGGGCTCACACATACTTGCTTGCGCCGTGCGCTGGTTGATCTCATTGGTGAACGCTCCGATGCCTTTGTTGGACATGGCAGCCAGGGAGAAGGTGTATTCAGTGTTGGCGCGCAGACCCTCCACCACATACGACGTCCTGGGCTCAAAGTTCCGCTTCTCCTGTTTGATAGAAAGACGCTTTCAACACAATGCCTTTGAAAACATCACCATTATTCCATCATTGGCACCGAAATGTCATGATTCTTACCTGAACGCCAAGCGCTGGAGATTTGTAGATGAGTTCGTAGGCCTTCACAGGCTCTTTGGAGTACGCGGGTTCCCAGGTCAACTCCACGCTGGTGTCGGTCACTTTACCCACCTGGAACTTCCCCGGCTGCCCAGGAACTACAACAAAGAACAGAAACACATTAGAGAAGAATCGCGTTCCGGGTCCCTCTCGGTAGAAATCGTGTTCGATTTCTCGGTAGAAATCGCGTTCGCGGGGGCACTGCAGTGCGATAGAAAAGGGCACTTTCACTTTCAGGGGTTTGATTTCAGGGCTTGATATTAACTGTTTTGCTCAGCAGCTGCTGTGGCTAGTGGTTTTCTAAAGTTACTAGCCACTCAGCATTTTCACTGGCCAAAATTTTGACATCAATACCATTGATTACGTGTTTACGTGAATACTCGCCAAAACCGGCATTTTGACATTATTTTGTGTGTATTTGACTGTTTAAGCGCAATAAGCAGCGGAAAAAGGCTTTTTGTGCGCACACTTTGGGTTTGAGGCACAAAATCTGCGGGAATGAGTAAAATTATGCGTAATCCCATTGGTAAAATTCCAGCCCTGTAACAGCAACAATATTCATCCTGAGCAAATGAAGCAAGTGAGTGAGCGGAGGCGGGTTTGTGTGTCGCTCGCTGTCCGAGAGATGAGAGAGAAAGAGCCGCTGGTCTCGTGTGTCTATTTTGTGGAAAATGAGTATTGGAAGCGTTGCAGATAATTTAGTGTCGTATCGAAAAATGTATATTTTTGACAACACTACATTGCACTTAGTTTATTATTTCAGATGCCTTTTTAAAAGACTGCAATTGAAAAAAGTATATATTATATAGAAAATTCAAGCCGCCAAAGTGGCTAGTAGGAGTGACTGCATTACACGCCACTGCTGAAATACACGCATTTGGCGTGAAAAAATTCTTGTGGCTTCATAACATTAAGGCTGAACCACTGGAGTCACATGGACTATTTTAACAATGTTTTTACTTCCTTTCTGAACCCTGAAAGTGTTCATTACATTGCTGTCTATGGAGGGGTCAGAGAGCTCTCAGATTTCATCAGAAATATCTTCATTTGTGTTCCGAAGATGAACGAAGGTCTTACGGGTTTGGAACGACATGAGGGAGAGGAATTCATGACAGAATTTACATTTTTGGGTGAACTAACCCTTTAATGTCAAGCTCTGATTGATTGCAAGATTTTAATGATACTTTATTGAGAGCCGCATTTGAATGTCACAGGATTGTGTTACGGTGAGATCACGTTTACCGGTCCAGTCATTCTAATAGGAATCCGTGTGATCGGGAGTTTCCCCATGCAGATTCAACTCAAAGGTTGAGGGTCAATTTCCTTTGACTCAATCGCGTGTTTCTCTACAACTCACCTCCAGGTCTCACTTTGACGTGAACGGGGTCAGAGAAGGGTCCATCCCCCACGGACGTAAACGCCAGCACACGGATGGTGTAGGTCTCGGACGGCACGAGGCTGTGGATGGTCGTTATCATGCTGTCCTGAACGTTGTGGATCTGCCAGTTGCTCATCGGCTGCGAAGGATCCATGGTGTAGTACACTCGATAGCCCTTGATCAAACCGTTGGGCTCCTCGGGCTCGTCCCAGCGCACCATTACCGCGTTCTGCGATATGATGCGCGCCTGGATGTTCCGCGGAGGGCTGGCGGGGGCTTGCTCTCCGGTCCGAGCTTCCACCTTGTTGCTAGGTGGACCCTGACCGATGGTGTTGACGGCGGAAACGCGGATCTCGTACTCAGTGTTGGGGTAGAGGCCACCGATGCTGTAGCGGGTGGTGGTGATGGAGTCCACCGTCTCGTACTTGCTGTCCGGGGATTTGGCGCGGTACTGGATGATGTAATAGGAAACGGGGTCAGGGTTACCTGAGTCCCAGGTGATGGTGACGCTGGTGGGGGTCGTCTCTGTGACGATGGGGGTACCAGGAGCTCTGGGTAAAGCTGAGAGAGAGAGAGAGAGAGAGAGAGAGAGATGACAACTGCATTGCTCAAAGGTTGATCTTTCCTCAGGAGATTCTCAGGCTACATTAATACAAATAGATTTGAAAATGGCGTTTTCATTTCATTCGTTTTTATTTCATGCGTCTAAAACGCAACTGCCCTCAGCAATTTTCTGTCATCTTTGCGTCACATGACTAAACATGCGTCATTGTTTTCAAATAGCTACAATATATTGCCAAAAGTTTTGTGACACCTGCCTTTACATACACATGAACTTTAATGACATCCCATTCTTAATCCGTAGGGTTTAATATGGAGTTGGCCCACCCTTTGCAGCTATAACAGCTTCAACTCTTCTGGGAAGGCTTTCCACAAGGTTTAGGAGTGTGTTTATGGGAATTTTTGACCATTCTTCTAGAAGCGCGTTTGTGAGGTCAGGCACTGATGTTGGACGAGAAGGCCTGGCTCGCAGTCTCCGCTCTAATTCATCCCAAAGGTGTTCTATCGGGTTGAGGTCAGGACTCTGTGCAGGCCAGTCAAGTTCCTCCACACCAAACTCACTCATCCATGTCTTTATGGACCTTGCTTTGTGCACTGGTGCGCAGTCATGTTGGAACAGGAAGGGCCATCCCCAAACTGTTCCCACAAAGTTGGGAGCATGAAACTGTCCTAAATGTCTTGGTATGCTGAAGCATTAAGAGTTCCTTTCACTGGAACTAAGGGGCCAAGC
>CM077175.1:128500-133500 GCA_039654105.1 Coreius guichenoti | reverse complement strand
ACTTACAGGCCTAGCACACGCAGACGCCGCACAAACATGACATCATCCCGCCATTGCTCGGTGTCGATTAAACACGGCGTTCAGATTTAGCCCCTGAATCATATCTGTGAGACGCAGAGGTGTGCTCGTCTTTCTTAAGCCAAATGAAGTGAGTTTGTGCTTACAACAAGAACAAATATCTGCCAATGGAGTCAGAAAAATTATCTTGTTTCCTCTTTGAATTAAGTTTATTTGTCTGACTCCACTGGCAGAAAATTTGGGGTAAACACTGAAGGTTTTATTGTAATTGTTGGCGTTCGTCTTCTTCTTCCGCTCTTGAGTCTATGGCAGCCCATAGAACCGTATGGTAAAAAGTTGTGAAATTTGGCACACTGATAGAGGACAGTCTGAACATCAACCACACAATTTTGGAGTCTCTAACTTAATCCCTCTAGCGCCACCACCTGTCCAAATTTGAACTCACGTTTATGCTAATAACTTTTGAACCGTAAGGGCTACAAACTAAATTTTTCCTCTGATTCCGTGGCTCAAGTCGATTCAATCCCCTATGACGTAATTTCCCGTCATGAAAAAAATTTCCCCATCGACTTATAGGCTTAACGCATGCAGACGCCGCACAAACATGACATCATCCCGCCATTGCTGGTGTGTCGATTAAACACGGCGTTCAGATTTAGCCCCTGAATCAAATCTGTGAGACGCAGAGGAGGTTTGGCTCGTCTTCTTCTCCTCCTCCCACGTGTCACTCGCCATCCTTCTGACAGCTGATGTGACTTTCAACAGTTTTCCAGGAGCGGAACCGGTGCGAGCGCTTCATCACGGTGACAGAATGAAAACAGGCCACTCTCTGATGACAAAACAGACTTTTCCCTAAAAAACCCAGTTAAAACAGATTGACACTTCATGCAGCTCATGCGCAGGCAGCCAGAAAACACCACAAAGACAGACGAAACAAAGAGAGCAAGAACAACTGCCAAGCTTCTGGGCTTATGACGCCTTATAAACCCCGGGGCGGATTGATTACAAGAGCACAGGTGATCTGGGATTATGATTCTGATCCCATCGGATCGTCTGTCATGCTGTGAACGGCTGCTTTCAGAACGAGGAAAACAGTCAAAGTTTCTCTCTCCTTACGGGAAATAATCATTTTGTTTTGCTTGACGCCATGCCATGTAAGACTATTGGGTGAACATCACATGATTAATATTCATGAGCCAAATCATTTCAGATTGTTTCTATGCCAGTGACGACATCGGCTCTACAACGGCAAAAAACTCTGCTCTTCCTCAGTGTTTCTGTCTCGTTTTCCAGCACAAACATCTAAACATTCTTACATCAAGACACATTTACTGGAGAAGAGAAATGACTGAAGATATTAAGGAAAAATGAGTGAGTTTGTGATTAAAACAAGAACAAATATCTGCCAATGGAGTCAGAAAAATAATCTTGTTTTCTCTTTGAATGAAGTTTATTTGTCTGACCCCATTGGCAGAGATTTAGGGGTCAAGCGCTGAAGGTTTATAGGCTCCTATTGTTATTGTTGCCGTTCTTCTTCTTTCACTCTTGAGTCTATGGCAGCCCATAGAACCGTATGGTAAAATGTTGTGAAATTTGGCACATTGATAGAGGACAGTCTGAACATCAACCACACCAAATTTGGAGTCACTAACTCAATCCCTCATTTTCCGTCATGAAAATTTTTCCGCCATTTTGAATTTTCTAAAAAATCTATTTTTTCTAACTCCTCCTAGGCCGTTGCTCTGATTTTCACGAAAATTTAAGCAGATAATCCTTCAGACCATGCTGACAAAAATTGATTCGTCGAACCGTTCTCGAACTAACGCGGAGGAAACGTGTTGGACGAAGAGCGTGCCAAAATGACCGTGAGGCTATATCTCTGCAACGCTTTAGCGTATTCTGGCCAAACTTGGTGTGTGTTATTATAACCATGACCTGAGGTGACCTTGCACAGTTTCGGCACAGTGCCACCTAGGTGGTCAGGAGATATGAAAAAATTTACATTTTTGCTTATAATGTCTGAACGGTTTTTGGCCAAAAATCACAAAACTGGTCTCTTTACATTCAGTTGAAATGATACCCAATTTTCCCATATCGACTATTTTTGGGTGTCAACCATTTAGAATTTTGTAAAAAAATGCTATATTTTAAGATCACATTGGCATATCGTTACTAAACTCAGTATGTTGTTTTCGGCACCACGTCCTGAAGGCCCAAAAAGTTTCAGGGCCTTCAAGACCTTGTGGTCAAAAGCTATAACAAAATTTCCAATTGCCTATTGTAATTCCTTGGGTCATGCAGAGTACATGGATACAGATTTTGCCATAGTCACCAAACTTCCTATCCGCCATTTTAATTTCTTTAAAAACCTTAAAAACTTTTTTTTAAGTCCTCCTAGACCATTTGTCCGATTTTCACCAAATTCGAGTCAGATCATCTTCAGACTATACCAGGAAAAATGTTATGGATTTCGTTTTCTGTTTTCGTTTAGCGCAGCAACAAAGTTGAGGCATGATGCCAAAATAACTGAGGCTGTATCTCTGCAATGCTTTGATATTTAGACACCAAACTTTGCATGTGTCATTGTGACCTCACTCTGACCACAACCACATCAATTTGGTCACAGCACCACCTATTGGTCAAAAGTGATAAACCTTTAATCATTTTACCAGTGACTATATTTATGATTTTTCAGCCATTTAGCCTAAAATCATCTTAAAATGTCTTTTATTGCTCATTGTTGGACTTGGTCTGATGCTGCTTGCAGGTATATATGTTCTTGTTTTAAGCACAAACTCACTTCATTTTGACAATTTTTTAATTAAAAAAGGTCATTTCTCTTCTCCAGTAAATATGTCATGATTTAAGAATGTTTAGATATTTGTGCTGGAAAACAAGACAGAAACACTGAGGGAGAACATCATATTTTACAGTAACTTCACACAGATATGAGTCATAACTGCGCTGGTTAACACAAAATTAGCCAGAATGAGTTTAGAGAGAATAATTGACCAGTTCAGTCCAGATCAATATATGATGCTGACGCACAAAAATACAATATCTGCTGATTATATTCCCACTTTATCAATAGCGTAGACAGAAATGATCTGTTCGACTTCAGTCACACTCACGTCTGAATGCGATTCATCAGATCAAGCCGGGGATTTTGGTGAATGTATGAAGTCAGTTTTACAATCAATGACGCTTGTGTTGATGTTCATCAATCGGACGCAAAAGTGACTGAAGAGCACAGAAACGTTCTGATCATGTGACATTTGACTGACGGCTATCGATGAGACGTCAGCCCAATCAGCGCTCTGACAAAAGTGATGCTTTGGCGCGATCGATCGAAACCTGATTCTCAGCAGAAAGCAGGTCCGTCACTGGAGCGAACGCCGCACACACACACACACACACAGAGACATGCACACGGATGCAGAGACAACAAGCAGATACACACACACACACACACACACAGACACGAGTGATTACAGCAGCACACGAGCACACCACAGCCAATCACAGGCGCTGCGCCGTTCAGGCATGCATCCGTCCTCATGCAGACGCTCCGTGATTTCCAATTGCTGGGTTTCCGTGGCCTTACCGAGCGGAAGGTTTGCAAACAAGATCCCACAATGCAACACACGAAGGACTGACATGACCCTCGTCTTCACAGCGCTTTGCATTTGACTAGGGTTTACTACCATCACTGTTTACGGCTGGACTGACATTTATTTCTCTGTCTTTAAATGCCAAACAAAAGAAAGAGAGCAAATAAACAAAAAACACACCAACCTTCTCGCAGCTCTGAGGGTGTAAGGGGGTTTGAGATGGAAAGCAGAGAGAAAACCAGGGAAACACACAGAGAGAGTAAAAAGGCCACTGCAACCATCTTCATCTGCCACAGTCTCACCTCATTCATTTAGCTCAAAGTTTGTTTGTGTGGCAGCAATATTCATATACAGTCCCAAATATTAGAGATATTGTGGCTTGGCCTTGCTCTACTCTGAGAAAACTCACTTCATAAAGAAAGAAACTGAAAATATCACAAGCAAACTGAGAAAACACACAGACACACTGCAAAGACCTTTTTAGTTGTGCATCATGATTAGTGAGCGCTAAAGTCAGATTAGTTCTGATTAGTAATTCACAACATACAAACAAACAACCAAAAATGAAGAAACCACTAACAAGCACACAACGTCTGCAGTATAGTACAGGCCTCGTGCAGCACTTTGAGTGTGTCGATCGCGCGGGACTGACGGCGTGTGGGCCGGACCGGCTCTTTCCCCGCTCATTTACCTTCTTTTATTCCCTATTAAAACTGCGCCGGCTCTTTCCGGGACCACTAGGCCGTGAGCGCTTCAGCCCAATGGCAAATATCACTAATTGAGTTTACAGAAACAATTACATGCCTGTAAACCCAATTCATTTCAAATCAATTAGCTTTTTAATGCTTCGATTAGCCGAGAGTCGTGATGAACCCCGTCGGAAGCTCTCGAGTGATAAAGTTGAGTTCAACGGATCAGACGAATTATTCACGAGCAGAATTCATCTCAAAATCCCTCAAAGTTCAGATTGTGTCCGAAGATAAAACAACTGACAGGGAACGCTATGAACAAACGTTCTTCCAGTAACGTTAATAGAATGTTTGTTCAACGTTATCAGATCTTTAACAATGTTCTCAAAACGTTAGCACAAAAATAGTAGTTATACCTCGTTCAACTTTTCCTGGAACGTTTCAGTTGGACGTTGGTCTAACGTTATTTAAATGTTGCTGCTTGTTTCAGACATTCAAAAGTAACGTTTCAATAATGTTTGAAGAATTAATACAATGGAATGTTCGCAAAACCAAGAAAAAACATTTTAAAACTTTTAAAAATCTGGACATTCAGAAATAACGTTTTCATAACTTGATGGGAATCAGTGCTATTTTAATATCATTGAGATGTTTTATTTATATTTTAAATTAGTTTTTATTT
>CM077175.1:103942-128000 GCA_039654105.1 Coreius guichenoti | reverse complement strand
TTCCGTGATCCTACATGTGTAAAGAGCGGCAGTGAGTGTTTGAGTCCCTCGATCGTCTCCAGTGGGAACAGATGGAGCTCAACATCATACTGTCAGTGTTGAGCGCAAATCTGCAAAAACAGCAAAGAATCTGGAGTTGCTGAAGAACAGTGGGTCGTTTAACTGATCAAGACAAGCACTCGCTATCAAAACACTCAAACAGGAAGATGGAGAGTAACCCAACTGTAGGAAGACGCACAGCATCAGAAGAACCGAGAGGATGGGAACTTCTCAACAGCATCAGTCATGTCAGTTCAGTTATTATTGTGTATCAATATCTGTGATGTGATAGAGCTTCATCAGGACAGGACTAAATAAGGTGCACAGAACTGCCATTTCTGCCGCCCGCTTTGAGCACGAATCGAAAGTCGAAAACAAGGTCATCTACATCTGAGTCACAAAGTTTCACTATCAGCTGAGACCGACAACGGCGGACATGAGAGAACAGAAACGGGTCACACGGGTACCTGCCAGGTCATGCAGGAGGTCGTTTATCAGGTGACCCATGATGGCATACGTGGCCAGAAGCACCAGCAGCAGACCGGCGGTCACGTACAGCACGTGCGGCGGCAGAGAGATGGAGTCGCGCGCAGGAGGCCTGAAATCCACAAAGGGAGACCGGCGTCAGACTGCAGCGAACGATGAGGACGAGACGCCAGACGCCCGGCGGCCCACCAAAGCGACGGCTCTCCTGAACGAGACGAGGACGAAAGGAAGGAGTCCATGTCGATCTCTTCACTCTCCCAACACTCAACGATCCTGTCAAACCACAAATCTGCTGTGCAGAAAACGAGAACGAGAGAGAGACATATAGGACAGCGCACTTAATTCCAGCTCACCGCATAAAGAAGGTAAAGAAGGTTTTCTAATAACAATGCCTGGATTACAGGAGCTGCAGATTAAGCCTGTTTTAATGAAATCCTGAATCCAGCGGACAAAACATTCCCAAGATTATGAGATTAAAAAACTCCAGAGATTCCCATCTAATCCACCAGAGAGAGAAATCAGAGGCGTTTCTTTCTCTTTGTGTGAAGTGTGTAATTCCTGCACCAGTAATACTTCAGTAACGTACACACTGATACATATAAAACACCGTAACTCAAACACAGTCTTACCTTCATACTTCATGTCTTTATACGTGGTCTAAGACTAAACTCCTCACGCTGCTGAACTCTTCTCTATTCCGGACAAACTTCATCTGGCTCTCCTAAATTTAACCTCATGAGCTCGTACATGAGAAACGTCCACTCCACGATTGTCATGCCGACGTTGAACACAACGATCATTATCATTAACCAGTGCACCATGCTCGTCTTCTAACATGCAGCTGTGTGGATTCGTGCCATATGCCATCCTGCTATAATCCATTGATGGTATTTGAAAACGTCGTCATAAGCATCTCTAAAACTAATCCAACAGTTTATCTAACAAGCCTTCTGCACAGATCCCATAATGCCCTGGTCCTGGAGCCCCTCAGCACTGACAACACCCAGATCCAGACTCCCTGTGCCGGTGCTTACATGACAATAACCGCTGGATGTGCCAAAACTTTCTTCAGTTAAATAAAGACAAAACAGAGTTCATTGTATTTGGCAATAAAGATGAAATATCAAAAGGTAAATACATTGGACACCAGGGGTGTAAAAACTAAACATGGAGTCAGGAATCTTGGTGTCATCCTGGATTCTGATCTTAGCTTCAGAAGCCACATTAAAGCCATAACTAAATCTGCCCACCACCATCTGAAAAACAGCACGAATCAGATCTTTTCTGTCTAGGCAAGACTAAGAGAAGCGTATTCATGCGTTTATTAGCAGCGGGGTCGATTACTGCAACGGACTTCTTACTGGCCTTCCTAAAAAGACCATTAGACAGTTGCAGCTCATATAAAACACTGCTGCCAGGCTCCTGAGCAAAACCAGAAACACTGGACAATCACACCAGTTCTTTGGTCTTCACACTGGCTCCCAATTTTATTCAGAATCAATTTTAAAGTACTTTTAATTGTTTACAAATCCCATAATGGCCTCAGACCATTAGCAGATATGTAGGTAGAATACAAACCAAATAGAGCCAGTTAATAACAGCTAGGATAAATTCAAAATTGTGGTGAGATGGTGCTTAGCTATTATGCCACCCGCAGCTGGAACCAGCTTCAGAGGATGGCAGATGTGCCCCGTTAGCAGCTACCGTAAAAAACACATCTGTTTAACTGTGCATTTACGTTTCTATGGTGTATCGATTGCACTGCGCTGTTTATGTCCCTCATATTCATTTTAAATGTAGAATCTCATCCCATTTTAACCAATTTGTTCTTTTTTTAGTGTTACTTCTCTTTTATTGTTCAATATGGCCTTTCCTTGATTTACTTTGTTGTATTTTATTTTATGTATACTCGTTTTTATTCTTAACTGTTTTAATGTCTGGTGGGAAAGTTTGAGAGAATTGGACAGTTCAGTAATTTTGTCCAAGAGACACCAGGACTCGTGGATGAATTCGTGGATGGTGTAAATATACACTTGTGTAAAGCAGGTATATAAGTTTACACACTCCATTAGAGGTGAAGAGACACTGGAAGCTGTCCACGGCAGACAGTGTAAAGTTTACACACTCCATTATAGGTGAAGAGACAGTTTAAGTGTCAAAGGCAGAGACTGAATGTTCATTAAACACACCTGATTCAACTCGTCAACTCATTAGAAGAGACTCCAAGGGGCCTGTGACAAGCAGGGTGGCGATGAGCGTCACCTGCACAGGGCCGTTTACACAAAACAGAGTTAGTCAAAAATGTACATTTACACACAAACTTACCAACAACCGCAACTTTCAGACGGCATCTTTATTTTTTAATTGTCACAGAATGGAAAGCACAGAATTGTGGGACATCAAAAGACTTGAAGGATCCATCTATGCTGCCTTCAACACTCAATCAGATGAAGGAATCTCAGGAGACAGGAAGTAGAGCTAACTTTGGATTCGGAAGTACCTTAATGCCTTCCTACATTGGAATATGTCCTCCAAAGGCAGAAGTTAAGGTTTCAGATGAAGCCAATGGCTAGAGAATACCCATAATGCACTGTGAGTCATGCACCGAATGAATTCCCACATCTCGCCAGTAGATGGCGCCCACAGCTGAATCATCCATCCATTTTCTGATCCGCTGGGCCAAAGTGGCTACAGCGTAATAACATACAGGTACATTTTCCTTTTTAATTGATTATTAAATTGTTTAATTACGGTTTATACATGCTAGTTTCCATGACAGAGTTCAAGATAAATCTTTTCATTAGTACTGGAGCTGCTAGTTTCAAATGATTAAACAAAGCACAAGCTATGCAAAAGCGGCAGCCCTTTCGGCGCATTCACTCACTCGTTTCCATTCCCTCCCTCAAGAGGACTATATTAGTGGAGTAATGTAGGGAACAGTGAATGAGGGAATAGGGGGCGATTTGGCACACAGCTCAAGACCTCGGATGGGTTTGAGAAGCACTTCACATTACTTCATTTCTTCACTCGGGTGTAATAAAATCAAGAGCATTTCCAGTTCATCCTTAGCCATTTGTGTCTCCTTGACAAACATTATTTGATCGCTTTAACTCAAAGCAAAGATGCAAAGAAATGCATTCATGTTTTCATCACATCATCAGTTTGCATTTGTTTAATGGGTACAGAATACTAAAATCGCTTTATGTCTTTGAGAATTTGAGCTGTAATGTGTTATCAACCCTCCTAACATTCTGAATATCACAACAAAACATGTTTTGAAGAGAAAAGAATGGAATACTTTCCTCCAATCATTAAGTAGCGTCATATTCAGAATTGGGGTGATAGTTTGAGAGCCGGATATTGTTGAGCGCTAAATACAGTATCTGAATATTGATGAACAATAGGGCCATGATCTCCTGAAAGTTCAACAGAAACTATCAAATGAAGTGACTGACAAAAGGCACCAGTTTCTGATGGATAAGAAATATTCAGCTCTAAGAGTGCAAAAGAAATCAAGAAATAATCTATTCATACTATTAATAAAGGAAAAGTTGAAGCAATGAGGTATTTTTTCTCTTACCTGTAAATGAACATGAATTCTCCACAATGCTGATTTTGCTACAGGACAAGGCTGACGGAAGCCTTAAAGACGGAGGGGAAACCCTTCTCTATAAAAGCGTGTGCACTACCGAGGGCTGAGTGTGCTCTACATGCTGACGGACCCTACGCCGGAGACACGTCCTCCGTCTCAGCCTCTTTGAAGAAGACCTCCGACATCAGGAGCGTCCAGAAGACGATGGACAAGGACACGTTGGCGACGACCATGAAGATCATGAGCGGATGGAGCATGCTGGGAACCGTTCGCTGAGGGCGTGTGGAGCGTGTGAGCGCCTCTCTCCAGAGACGCAGATAATCCGGCTTGCGCCGCTTTGACGTGAATGATCGCAAACACGTTCCTGAAGGATAGAGAGAAAGTTCAACCACAGCACACATGAACCTGAGATTACCGTACGCTCATCTACGGGTCGCTGCCCCCGTTCTCTATATCCTACATGACCCTTGACCCTCATTTCATCTCAAGTCAACAGGTGTAATCCTCAGTATAATCAGACGCTTAATCTAAACCCTCACAAAGACAGATGGCATGTTATCATGCGCACTAATAAAGGGATCCTTCACCCACAAATGATCATGTCATCATCATAATAATAAATATAACTGCAAGCAGCCATTATTGGGGCCAAGCACAAAGACGATAAGACATGCCAACACGGCTGAGAGTGTCAGACCAACTGCAACAATGAGCCATGATGATTTAATGGTTTATCACTTTTGACTTTTTTCAGGTGGCGCTGTGACTAAACTGATGTGGCGTGGTCAGAGTGAGGGGACAATGACACATGAAAAGTTTGGTGTCTAAATATCAAAGTATTGCAGAGATACAGCCTCAGAGTCATTTTGGCATCATGCCTAAACTTCGTCGCTGCGGTATACGAAAACGGTTTCGTCTATCGTCACGAAATCCATAATTTTGTCGGCACAGTCTCAAGATGATACGATTTGATGTTGGTGAAAATCAGACAAACGGTCTAGGATTAGTTCGAAAAAGGTTTTTAAAGAAAAACTAAATGGCGGACAGGAAGTTCGGCCAAATATGGCAAACTTGGTATCTATGTTCTCGGCATGACCCAAGGAATGTATTAAGACAAGTTTCATTACAATAGGCAAATTAAATCAAAAGTTATTAGCATTTTTGGAAATTTCATTAATACTTTTGACCACAAGGTGGTGCTGCCCGAAACCTTTTGAGTACCTTCAGGGTTTGGTGCCGAAGACACATACCGAGTTTCGTAACAATACACCAATGCGTTCGTAAAATATAGCATTTTTTGACAAAATTCTAAATGGCTAGGGTTAGGGTTAGGGTTAGGGAAAATTGGGTATCATTCGACTCGGCATGATGCACCGAATCTAAACACCAGGATTTTTGGCCAAAGCGTTCAGAAATTATAAGCAAAAATAACCAATTTTGGTATCTCCGGACCACTAGGTGGCACTGCGCCGAAACTGTGCAGGTCGCCTCAGCTCATGGTTATAACAACACACACCGAGTTTGGTCAGAATACGCTAAAGCGTTGTGGAGATATAGCCCCGTGTTCATTTTGGCTGGGACTTTATTTGAAAACGGTTTGCCCAATCGACTTGAATTCCATAACTTTTTGACGGCCTGGTATGAAGATGATCTGGTTAAATTTGTGAAAATTGGAGCAATGGCCTAGGAGGAAAGTGGTGCAATCGAATCGGAGGAATCAGAGGAAAAAGTCAAGTCACCTTCATTTATATAGCGCTTTTTACAACACAGATTGCTTCAAAGCAGCTTTACAGTGATAATAGGAAATCAATTTTGCTTTAGAAAAAAGCTAATGTATGTTTTTGATTGATTAATTTCTGTTGTAAAAACTGATTAGTTATTTAATTTGGCGCCACTTAAACAACACCATCCTCAACTAAAACAGAAAACCCCCAATGTGTTCCGGACCCCATCCGCACGGCAGCAGCTTCTGGTGGCCAGAGAACAAAACCATGAAATAGTTTTGAAATTATACCGTCATCATCCCCGTGCAAACCCCAAACAGTTTGTTTATTAAGCGAGCAGGGCAACCACCCAGTAGAGCATTACAATAATCTAGCCTTGAGGTCATGAACGCATGAACTAACTGTTCAGCATTTTGCATTGAAAGCATGTGCCGTAATTTAGATATATTTTTAAGATGGTAGAATGCAGTTTTACAGATGCTAGAAACGTGGCTTTCAAATGAGAGATTGGTATCAAAGAGCACACCCAGGTTCCTAACTGACACTCTATCAGTGTGCCAAATTTCATAACTTTCCCGCAAGCGGTTCTATGGGCTGCCATAGACTCACATGGCGGAATAATAATAATAATAAGAAGAAGAAGAAGAAGAAGAAGAAGAAGAACGCCAACGATTACCTTCGGTGTTAATAATCTGAAAAACAACATTTCTCAAAAAAGTAACTGAATGAAATTATATAAATTCATGACACACAACATCATAATGAGACATTTCCATCTTTTTCATGTTTAATGATTATTAAAACAGGATGTGATGTCACTCTTGATCATGACGTCTGAAATCTCAGTTATTAGTGGATGTACAAAAGTTTTTGATCTGTAAGATTTTTAATGTTTAATGGAGAATAAGTCTCTTCTGCTCACCAAAGCTGAATTTATCATTACTCCAGTCTTCAGTGTCACATGATCCTTCACAAATCATTCTATGATCATTTATGATTATTATCAGGGTTGGAAACAGTTTGTAAAATATAAATATTCACTTTGTTGAATATAAAGTTCAAAAGAACAGTATTTATCTGAAATAGAAGCTTTTGCAACATTATACTACCGTTCAAAAGTTTTGGGTCAGTAAGAATTTATTTTTTTGGGGGAAAGAACTTAAATTAAAAGTTATTCAGCAAGGACGTATTAAATTAATCAAAAGTGACAGTAAAGACATTTATAATGTTACAAAAGATTCTATTTCAGATAAATACTGTTCTTTTGAACTTTATATTCCTGAAAAAATGTTTTACAAACTGTTTCCAACCCTGATAATAATCATAAATGATCTTAGAATGATTTGTGAAGGATCATGTGACACTGAAGACTGGAGTAATGATGATAAATTCAGCTTTGATCACAGGAATAAATCACACTTTACTATATATTCACATAGAGAACAGCTGATTTACACTGGAGTAATATTTCACTGTTTACTGTATTTTTTGTGTACTTAATAAAATGAATGCAGCTTTGGTGAGCAGAAGAGACTTCTACCAAAAACATAAAAAATCTTACCGATCAAAACTTTTGAACGGCCGTGTATGAAGTCAAGTTCACACAGGTGTAGAGAATCACATTAACTCAACATCCTGCTCGAACTAACCACAAACACACACGACCCCACAAGGCCCTTCACACCGGAGCATCTGTCGGAGCTCGTCTGCGTCGTGTGAATTAGCAGTTCAGATTCAACAAATGTCTGTCAGATGCGTGTCTTGCTGTAATGTTCCTTTAAAATCCCTGTGGCCATTGTACACTGGAGTCCTAACAGGCCAGCGTCCTCTGCTGGTTCTCCTGCTGCAGGAAGTACTCACAGAACAGAGCGCGCACTTCCTCTCCGTCCCGGTCGTCGGCCGACGGCGACACCTCGTCCGCGGGCTGCGGACTCTCCTCGTGCCGCACCGCCTCCTCCCAGCGCTCGTCGAACTCGTCTCCGTGCACCTCGCACACGTTGTGCAGGACGCAGCAGGCCAGGATCATGGTGGGCACCACGTCCATGCGGCAGTCGTTACGCTTCAGGAGGCACTGCCAGCGCGCCCGCAGCCGCAGGAAGGCCTGGTCCACCACGCTCCGCGCACGCTCCAGCTTGCGGTTGAAGGCCCTCTGTCCGGCCGTGAGCTCGCTGGACTCGGGGTGGCTCTTCAGCAGCCAGCTCTTCAGCGGGTATCCGGCGTCGCCCAGCATCAGGTAGCCCAGCGGCCGGCCCATGAAGTCCAGCGGCGGCTCGTGCAGCAGAAAGCCTCCGTCGCAGCCGCGCGCCCACAGCGTGGAGTTCTGCAGGATGGCCGAGTGCTCGGTGCTTCCCGGGAAGCCGGCGCACACGTCCCAGAACTGACCCAGGCCGTTGACGGCGCCCTGCGTGACCACCGACAGCCAGCCGCGGCTGTTCCAGTAGTTGTCGGTGTTGCTGGACGGGGCGATGATGGGCACGTGGAGGCTGCCCACCGCGCCCACGCAGTGCGGGAAGCCCCAGCGCGTGGCGAAGAGCCGGGCGGCGTCCTCCAGCTCCTGCTCGCTGGGCGTGCGCAGGTACAGCGGCCGCAGCAGCAGCACGATGGCGTGGCACACGTCCCGCACGCACTTGCAGACGGTGGAGCGGCCCACGCCGAACAGGGTGCTGATGGTGCGGTACTCCACGTTGGAGGCCAGACGCCACAGCGCCACGGCCACCCGTTTCTCCAGCGGCAGCGCCGGGCGCAGACGCGTGTCCTGCCGGTTGAGCCGTGGCTTCAGTTTGCCGCACAGCAGGAAGAACGTCTCTTTGGTCATGCGGAACTTCTCCAGCCAGTCGGACGGCTGGAACTCCCTCATCACCACCCGCTCCCACCAATCCGTGCTCTCGATGTTGCTCCACACCCGCGTGGGACGCGCCGGGACGTCACTGACGGGGCGAGACGTCTGAGCGATCATCATCTAGGAGAGGAGAGCAAGATCAGTCCAGCGCTTCATACAGTACAGATCATTCACAGTCATAAACAGGACAATAACAGAATCAGTGTTGAGTCGGTTCAGCTCAATAACTGTGTCCAAATGTAGAGAACGTCTCATTCAGATATTAACCCTTCTGCGTCATGATGGACAGGTTTTTTATTTACATTTTTTTTTTTTATAATTTTGCCTGTGTTAATCCCAACTGCATACATTTTGTGTAATTTTATGGAAATTTTACCATTTTGTCCTCATTTCCTTTAAAGGGATAGTTCATCATTTACTCCAAACCCGTATGAGTTTCGTTCTTCTGTTGAACACAAAAGGAGATATTTTGAAGAATGTTGACGGTGCTCATTGACTTCCATATTTTTCCCCCTATGAATAGCTACCGTGAACATTCTTCAAAATATCTCCTTTTGTGTTCAACAGACGAAAGACAATATCTTAACTTTTGGGCTCTTATCCCTTTAATAAATCTATTTTACACTAGCGTACACTCAGGACCACAAATGTCCCCTTTGAAACTACAATGTTTTATCTCAGGGACATTTAATTATAAAATGATGCGATCTGTGTTAATAGGCTTTCATTCTGCTGGCAAGGGTTCATAATTTTATTTTTTTTTACAAGATGGCTCCATTTCCTGAGGTTTGGCCTGTATCTCCCTGTGTTCTGTTCGGATCAATGGTGTGTGTGTGTGTGTGTGTGTGTGTGTATCCGTGAGATATCAACCTCAGATTTGAAACACAACTTGTTTACATTTATGACTTTGAGTTCAACATGTTTTATTAAATATATATTTGATATAAAATAATGTTCCTCTATAACTTTTTTCTTCAACAAAAATCTGCTTTAAAATGAGACCAAACGTCAGATTTATGACAGTTTTAAAACCTCAGAGAATCTTTTTAAAGTTGATGCACAAGTTAAATTATTGAAATATATGAGGACAATGTTAGTGAAAATACCATCATATGATGCTGCCGTTGTTTTAAACTATTTTAGGGCTGTTTATGACAGACATAAGCAAAGTAAAACATTATTTTAACAAATTCAAACAATCTAACTTCATTATTGTGAACTGACTGGATTTCTGTGTTTGTTTATTTGAGGGTCAGTGACGTGCCGACGATTCTGGTGTCCAAAACATATTCATAACATTACAAATATATGCACTTTTAAATACACTACATTAAGTGACTCAACTTACCCCTCATGTGAGTATTCATTATAAATAATTCATCTTTAAGGAACTATTGAGCTCAAAAGTCCCAAAATGTCACTCCGGGTTAAAATGTGAATACAAAAATACGACAAAAATGTAAAAAATATGAATAAACGTATTTAAAATCTCCATGGGCATAATTGTACTGATGTTTTCAGTGATGCCTGATAATACTAAGATTATTTACATTTTTATTACAATTATGATTTCTCTAATGTCATTCCTGGATAACAGACATCAATGACCATTTTGGACCATAATGCATTGTGGTATGTCATGTGACATAATATTGTATGTTAAAGAAGACCCTGAAGGACCCAAAACATGTTCAAAGGTCATTAAGCGTTTCTTAATGATGATATTTTGAGCTTTTCAGTCACTGGAGCAGTTTATCAATATCACGTGTCTTTCTGATAACACTAATAACACATTTATAATGTATTTATATTAAAAACTCTCTATTTGATCTGATGATCGTTGTGTTTTCCACAGGTGGTTGAGTTAGTGCCTGATTATACAGAAACACGTCCTCCGTTATCCAGAATGATCTAATGTTTAATTCATATTTGTAAATGTTCAGGTGCAGTTATTATGGGATGTGCGAGACTAGCCGATTAAACGCTAGCGCTGCTCGTTTACCTTTTTTTACACATTTAATGTTTTGCTTTATATTTCTACAATGGCTCGTTTAAATGACCGTCGTGATAATGTTACATCTTGAAATGAATATATTATTTTGAAATGTGTGTATATATGAGGATGGTTTTTATGGTGAACAATGACACGGGCGATTAATTTAACTCATATCTGTGTGTTAGATTACACAATTCTGTTTTGTTGAGTTCTTTATTAGAAAACATTTTTAAACATTTTCCAGCTTTTTTTCTGGATTTGGTTCTGAATTTTGAGTTATCAGCCAAAAATGAGCCCGTGTTTCTATGAAATCACACACTGATGATATTAATTGTGATTAAATGTAGTTTTCTGAGCACTGATTGTTTGTTGAGCTCCAGTTCATTTGTAAATGCCAACAATGATAGAAATGTGATTAATTTCTAAATTCATTGCCATTACCCAGGAATGACATTTTCATGTGGAAAAATATATAATTAATTACATTCTCAAAATGAGTACATATACAACACTAATGAGTCTTCATCTCACCATGATCATCCTCTTGTGTCTCTGGTGGAAATACTGCCTGTGCGCGACGCGCCGCTGGACCTCGTGCCTGCGCTGCGCGTCCGCGCTGGTGACGTCACGCCGCCGCTTCAGCAGCACGTAACTGAGCGTGAACATGAGCGAGCGCAGCGTCTCGTCGTTGGCCATGTTTGCGCCTTTATTCGCCTCGGAGGTGCGAGCGCCACTGCACAAGCGCGATATACTCGACGAACAGCTGCGATCCGTCCAGTTACTCCGCGCACATGATGTCAATTCGCCATTATTAGACCGGACTCCGCCAACACGTCCCTCGCGCTTCTGCTGCTGCTGTTGTGTCGCTGCCGCGGTGACGTCACTCCACAGCGCCGCCCGCCGGCCTGACGTCACATCCCGAGGAATAATCTTCTCATCTGCTGATTGATGACAAACAAATGACACAAATAAAATCATTTTATGATGCTACCAGATTCTTTGAATTAAAAAGCAGTCATTTATTCTTCATTTGTATTTTTCCTGTCATATCTCTTCTCTTTCTTTATGTTGGATTATCAGATATTATATATTGTTTCTTGAATAAAAAATAAAATACGACAATATATTAGAATAGATAATAAAGAGTTTATTTAACGTTGTCAATATTTTATCTAATATTTTAAGGTCTTTTGCAAAGTAAATATACCCAGTATTATTTTGTTAAAATAATGTTAATAAAAATAATGTTAATAATGCTACATAGATTTAAAAATACACTTTTATTGTATCTGTGTTATTCAGTGCACGAATTCATTAGCAAAACCAGGTACAGAAATTGAATAAAGTAATCAAATGTAAAATAACATTGCATATTTGACTATAAATTAAAGATTGTTCCTTATTAAAGTTACTAAAGCTATTCAATCTAGAGCAGTGAGTGATTTCCTTGTCTTTTGTTGTTTGATTAACATTAAAAACACAGACAGCCGGAATATTATGTTTGCTAGGATACTCAAGACGGGCATGTTGACAATTTTTGTGTGAATTTGTCCGTTCAAGCGCAAGACTTGAAAGAGAACTCAATATTTGCGCGCTTCGGACGAGCGCACACACACAATCTTCTCACAGCGCGCGCAACTTCTCATTCCCTTCTTCTGGCTCCTGAATGTTTCAGTTAGCTTAATTTTAGTTTATTGTTGTGCGCAAATAATTTTTATAAGCTTTAGCGCAGAGAAACCAACCAATCAACCACCGCACGTCGCCGTCCGTTTGCGCCCACTATTTACTCCGATAACAACACGTCCTGGTAGAATGGTTCCTCCCCAGTGCGGAGGCGCTCCACAACCACAGCAAACGGGGGGATGAGTGCAGTGGCCACTTGCATGCATAACATTAAATATAAATAAATCAAAGCACTGTAAAATATTAGTTTTGGTTAAGAAAGCCGCTAGTACTACGAGTAAAGAATTAATACTGACCAACAACACTAAGTCCAACAACCTATTACATTCCGACTCTGATGGAGTAGGGGGGCACTTGGGGTGGCCAATTACATTTTGTGGGTGGCCCGAGCCACCCCTCTGGCCCCGCCCCTGGACACGAGTCCGGCGATTCTCCTGATGGCGTCACTCGCTCTGCTGCTCTGGTTATCTCTGTGTGTATATTTTAGGCTACAATAAAACGAAATATGTCATAAAACACAACCCTGCCTCTTTTCATTTTCATTTAAAAAAAAATCTTGACTATTAACAACACTGATTATATTCACTCCATATTTATAACAAAACGAAATATAAAACACAACCCTGCCTCTTTTCGTTTACATATTAACAGTGTGTGTGTGTGTGTGTGTGTGTGTGTTTGTGTGTGTGAGAGAGACGAGTGTGTGTGTGTGTGTGTGTGTGTGTGTGTGAGTCAGTGTGTGTGTGTGTGTGTGAGTGAGTGTGTATGTGTGTGAGTTAGTGAGTGAGTGTGTGTGTGTGTGTGTGAGTGAGAGTGTGTGAGTGAGTGTGTGTGTGTAAGTGAGTGTGTGAGTGTGTTATAGTTATTATGGTTATAGTTATGGTAGTTATGGTTATAGTTATAAATGTACAGTTACAGTTATGTATGTAATGAAAGAGTTACTGGCATTGAGTGATCTCTTACATTACTTTAAATGAGTCCACCCCCCAAGATTATTGTTATAAACACGAGCCGCATCTGAAAGGTAAAGGGGGAGGTGTTGCTGTAATTTATAATAATATCTTCGGTATTACTCACAAGTCTAGTTTCAAATATAATTCCTTTGAAGTTTTGGTGCTTTATGTAACGTTATGTAGTGAAATCGATAAATCCCGTTTGACATTTGTGCTGGCTACTGTATATAGGCCACCAGGGCACCATACAGACTTTACCAGAGAATTTGCTGATTTTCTATCAGAGTTAGTACTGGCTGCAGATAAAGTCCTAATTGTTGGTGATTTTAATGTCCATGTAGACAATGAAAAAGACGCATTGGGATTGGCATTTAGAGACATTCTAAACTCTATTGGAGTAAGGCAACACGTGTCAGGACCCACTCATCGCCGTAATCATACGTTAGACCTAATACTGTCACATGGAATAAATGTTGATACCATTGAAATTCTGCAGCAGAGCGATGACATCTCAGATCATTACCTAGTATCATGTACACTTAATTTAGCAAAGGCTGCAAAGCCGTCCCCTCGCTTCAAATATGGCAGGACTATCACTGCTGCGACTAAAGATTTCTTTGTAAATGATCTTCCTCATCAGTTTCATCTCCTCAGCATCCCAGACAGCCTAGAGGAACTCGATGTTGCAACAGAAACTGTTGACTCTCTCTTTTCCAGCACTTTAGACACAGTTGCTCCCCGGCGCTTAAAGAAGATTAAAGAAAATAGTCCAACGCCGTGGTACAACGAGCACACCCGGGCCCTTAAAACAGCAGCCAGAAAAATGGAGCGCAGCTGGAAGAAAACAAAACTAGAAGTTTTTCGCATTTCGTGGAAAGAGAGCATGATTGCATACAGAAAGGCCCTAAAAACTGCTAGATCTGCTTATTTCTCGACTCTCTTAGAAGAAAACAAACACAACCCTAGGTATTTATTCGATACAGTGGCTAAATTAACCAAAGATAAAGCTTCACCTTCTGATGTTTGTAAACAGCACAGCAGTAATGACTTTATGAACTTCTTTACCTGTAAGATTGATAATATTAGGAAAAAAATTATAACCATGCAGCCGTCTACTACAGTATCACATCAGACAGTGCATTGTAGTGTCACTGAGGAAAAATTACATTCATTCACTGCTATAGGAGAAGAAGAATTGGCTAAACTCGTTAAATCATCAAAATCAACAACATGCATGCTCGACCCCATACCGACTAAACTACTAAAAGAGATGCTTCCAGAGGTCATAGATCCTCTTCTTAATATCATTAATTCATCCTTGACATTAGGATATGTACCGAAAACTTTTAAGTTGGCTATTATTAAACCACTTATTAAAAAACCGCAACTTGATCCTACAAAATTAGTCAATTACAGGCCAATCTCAAATCTACCCTTTCTGTCAAAAATACTAGAAAAGGCAGTGTCCTCACAACTATGCTCCTTTTTAGAAAGAAATGGTATCTGTGAGGATTTCCAGTCAGGATTTAGACCGTATCATAGTACTGAGACTGCTCTCATCAGAGTTACAAATGATTTACTCTTATCATCCGATCGTGGTTGTATATCTCTATTAGTGTTACTCGATCTTAGCGCTGCATTCGATACTATCGACCACAATATTCTTTTGAATAGACTCGAAAATTATGTTGGCATTAGTGGAACTTCATTGGCATGGTTTAAATCATACTTATCTGACCGTTATCAGTTTGTAGCAGTAAATGAAGAGATGTCACACCGATCACAAGTTCAGTATGGAGTACCGCAGGGCTCAGTGCTAGGACCGTTGCTTTTCACCCTGTACATGCTACCACTGGGAGATATTATTAGGAAGCATGGCGTTAGTTTTCATTGTTATGCTGACGATACTCAGCTCTATATTTCTTCACGCCCTGACGAAACTTACCAATTCACAAGATTAACAGAATGCATAGCTGATATAAAAAATTGGATGACTAGTAATTTCCTGCAACTTAATTCAGAAAAAACTGAATTTTTAATCATTGGACAAAAAAACTCCACAAGTAGTAACCTAGAATACTGTCTAACACTCGATGGCTGCTCTGTCAAGTCCTCGTCGTCAGTTAGGAACCTGGGTGTGCTCTTTGATACCAATCTCTCATTTGAAAGCCACGTTTCTAGCATCTGTAAAACTGCATTCTACCATCTTAAAAATATATCTAAATTACGGCACATGCTTTCAATGCAAAATGCTGAACAGTTAGTTCATGCGTTCATGACCTCAAGGCTAGATTATTGTAATGCTCTACTGGGTGGTTGCCCTGCTCGCTTAATAAATAAACTGCAGCTGGTCCAAAACGCAGCAGCTAGAGTTCTTACTAGAACCAGGAAGTATGACCATATTAGCCCGGTTCTGGCAACACTGCATTGGCTCCCTATTAAACATTGTATACATTTTAAAATCTTGCTGATTACTTACAAAGCACTAAATGGTTTAGCGCCCCAGTACTTGAGCGAGCTCTTAACGCATTATACTCCATCACGTCTATTGCGGTCTCAAAACTCTGGCCAGTTGATAATACCTAGAATATCAAAATCAACTGCAGGCGGTCGGTCCTTTTCCTATTTAGCACCTAAACTCTGGAACAGTCTTCCTAACATTGTTCGGGAAGCAGACACACTCTGTCAGTTTAAATCTAGACTAAAAACACATCTCTTTACTATGGCATACACATAAAACATTTTTAATTTCTATTATTCAAATCAGTTAAATGATTGTTTTAGGCTGCATTAACTAGGTCAGCCGGAACCGGGAACACTTCCAATAACACCTGATGTACTCGTTACATCATAAGAAGAATGGCATCTACGCTAATGTTAGTCTCTCTGTTTATCCCGAGGTTTACTGCAGTAGGCCGGATCCGGGCCGTATCCAGACCAGATGGTGGACCTTAGCCTGGACATGACGACCATATCCCTGAAGTGTCTGTAGAGACCGTGTCAATTAAACTCCCCCCTGTAAATGCCGCATCGACACGACATCCTAATTAAACCCGTCCCCGGCGTGACAACTCCAATCTTTCGAATAATCCTACGAATATCTATTTATCTAATATGACTTCTGACCTGTAATGTTGCCAGAATCATAATCATACACTATTTGTTCGTCGGCCAGAGGAGAACTGGCACCCCGACTGAGCCTGGTTTCTCCCAAGGTTTTTTTCTCCATTCTGGCCCTGAAGGAGTTTTGGTTCCTTGCCACCGTCGCCTTTGGCTTTTGGCTTGCTCAGTTGGGGACACCTAAATTTCAACTATATTACTGATCTGCCCGCATTGACACTATATGATAATTGAAATGAGCTGATGACATCACCGTTTTCTCCAGAGCGGCTGTACAGCCGAATCAAATTCCGTTGCATTATTTTCCTGTTACCACTGTGAAGCTGCTTTGAAACAATTGCCATTGTAAAAAGCGCTATATAAATAAAGGTGATTTGATTTGATTTGATGTGAGAAATACAGTAGATTATATTTTACCAATCCATCAAATCTGTCTATGGTTTTGCTTTTATTGTATATATACACTGAACAGGCATAACATTATGTCCTAATATTGAGTTGGTCCCCCTTTTGCTGCCCTGCTCAGCCCTGACCCGTCGAGGCATGGACTCCACTAGACCCCTGAAGGTGTGCTGTGGTATCTGGCACCAAGATGTCAGCAGCAGATCCTTTAGGTCCTGTAAGTTGCGAGATGGGGCCTCCATGGATCGGACTTGTTTGTTCAGCACATCCCACAGATGCTCGATTGGATTGAGATCTGGGGAATTTGGAGGCCAAGTCAACACCTCAAACTCGTTGTTGTGCTCCTCAAACCATTCCTGAACCATTTTTGCTTTGTGGCAGGCACATTATCCTGCTGAAAGAGTACCGTTTCCGTTGAATACCGTTTCCATGAAAGGGTGTACATGGTCTGCAACAATGCTTAGGTAGGTGGTACGTGTCAAAGTAACATCCACATGGATGGCAGGACCCAAGGTTTCCCAGCAGAACATTGCCCAAAGCATCACACTGCCTCCGCCGGCTTGCCTTCTTCCCATAGTGCATCCTGGTGCCATGTGTTCCCCAGGTAAACCAGGTAAACCAGGCACATGCACCCGGCCATCCACGTGATGTAAAAGAAAACGTGATTCATCAGACCAGACCACCTTTTTCCATTGCTCCGTGGTCCAGTTCTGATGCTCACGCGATGCACTGTGTATTCTGACACCTTTCTATCAGAACCAGCATTAACTTCTTGAGCAATTTGAGCTCCAGTAGCTCGTCTGTTTGATCGGACCACACGGGCCAGCCTTCGCTCCCCACGTGCATCAATGAGCCTTGGCCGCCCATGACCCTGTCGCCGGTTCACCACTGTTCCTTCCTTGGAGCACTTTTGATAGATACTGACCACTGCAGACCGGGAACACCCCACAAGAGCTGCAGTTTTGGAGATGCTCTGACCCAGTCGTCTAGCCATCACAATTTGGCCCTTGTCAAACTCTCTCAAATCCTTACGCTCGCCCATTTTTCCTGCTTCTAACACATCAACTTTGAGGACAAAATGTTCACTTGCTGCCTAATATATCCCACCCACTAACAGGAGCTGTGATGAAGAGAATATCAGTGTTATTCACTTCACCTTATGTTATGCCTGATCGGTGTTTATATAAAAATAAGGCATTTTTCTCTCTCATTTGTAATTGTATGTAAGTGTGTGTAGTGTTTCTATCAGAAACGATGGATTGTGAACGTGTGTTATCTGGGACAGTGGACAGTGACTCTCATGAAGATCTGCGGCGTCCTGGATCACATGAGATTCCCACAATGCTCCTCTGATTACAGACAAACGGCCAAACCCTGATAAACGCTTGTGAATCTCAAAAACATGTCCAGGTCTCATTTAATCTCAAAATCAAAAGGAAACATTATATTTCACATAATGAAGTTGAAGTATGTTTCAGGATTAAGACTCTGATCACTGGGAACTGAAGATGTTCGGCTCCATCACGAGTCCTGCTGTTTATTATCAGACCATCTCTATCAGCAAACACAGATTCCAATCATTAAACATGTCATTCACGTTCAGTTCTGCTCGTTAAACCAGACGCCTGTGGTTGTGCTGGGGGTCATAAGGTCACGTGACCTCTGACCTCTGCTGATGGAGATGGAGGGATTACAGTCAGATGAGGAGATGAATGCAGCAGGAGATGTTAATGAGACTCTGTTGATCCTCTTCTCCTGCTGAGACACAGAGAGTTGCGGCCGCCGGCGTCCTCATAATCCTCACATGATGCAGAATCTTCCATTGTGCCGCTCCGCTCCACTCTCGTCTCCTGCCGACGCGCTTGCCTTTCATCCGCAGAACGGGTGGAATCAGAATGCAGGTGAGGAACGGATCAGACGCTCGGCCGTGGGCTCCTGTCCCAGGGAACAGTGTCAATGTAAGCGTTCCTGTGGCGAGAGCAGACGCTAAGCAGAGCATCAAACATGAGCACTTCAGATTGATTACTTCAGTCAGACGTCACTCACTGCACCAGATCGAACGTTAGAACCAGATGATCTGATGATGTTGTGTGTGGTTGCCAAGGTGTTGCTATGCAGATTCCAGAATGTTCTGTGCTGTTTCTCTGTGTTTTCCTCCTGCTGTGATTCTGAACTGAAGAGCGTCTGATCACAGTAACGCATCAGCTCACTATCCATCCTTCCATCCATCATCTGTCCGTCCGTCCGTCCGTCCGTCCATCCATCCACCCATCCATCGATCCACCCATCCATCCATCCATCCATCCATCCATCCATCCATCCATCCACCTACCCAGTCATCCATCCATCCGTCCATCCATCCATCCACCCATCCACCTACCCACTCATCCATCCATCCATCCATCCATCCATCCACCTACCCACTCATCCATCCATCCATCCGTCCATCCACCCATCCATCCATCCACCCACCCACTCATCCATCCATCCGTCCATCATCCACCTATCCACTCATCATCCATCCATCCATCTATCCATCTATCCACCCATCCATCCATCCACCCACCCACTCATCCATCCATCCGTCCAGCCATCCATCCACCCACCCACTCATCCATCCATCCGTCCATCCATCCATCCATCCACCCATCCACCCACCCACTCATCCACCCATCCATCCATCCATCCGTCCATCATCCACCTACCCACTCATCCATCCATCTGTCCATCCATCCATCCACCCACCCACTCATCCATCCGTCCATCCATCCACCCATCCACTCATCCATCCATCCGTCCATCCACCCATCCATCCATCCACCCACCCACTCATCCATCCATCCATCCACCCACCCACTCATCCACCCATCCATCCATCCATCCGTCCATCCGTCCATCATCCACCTACCCACTCATCCATCCATCTGTCCATCCATCCATCCACCCACCCACTCATCCATCCATCCATCCATCCACCCACCCACTCATCCATCCATCCGTCCATCCATCCATCCACCCATCCATCATCCACCTACCCACTCATCATCCATTCGTCCATCCATCCATCCGTCCATCCACCCACCCCAACTGCTGCAAACACTTATACATTTCCCCCCCACATTTATAATAATTAATATTTAATATTTATAATAATTAATATTTATAAATATAATTAATATTAATATTAAATATTAATTATAAAAATAATTACGCAGTTGTTGTCTTGTGATTCATCATTATTTATTTCTGGAATCTGAAGTGGAATATGACATTCACACATTAAAGACATTTCAATTCAGCCTTGTGTTTTTTCCCTGTTAAATAAAACTAAAAATGATTATAAATAAACCGTCTATGTGTTTTTTGAATCATTGGTTAATAATATCATATATATATATATATATGACTTGAATTGATGTAGTTTGGGAGCAGCTGAATCTGCTGAAGGGTTTCCATTGGCTGGTCATGTGACTCGTCACGGCTCGCGCTCTATATAAACACACACACGGTTACATTATTCTTCGAGACTCTCTGACGTGCGCGCGCGGTGGGTGGGAGCGCGCGTCTCAATGGCGCCGGTGCTGATGCTCGTTCATGACTCGAGCCCGTCAGCATCACCTGTTGATCCGAGGATGGTGAAGGTGAGTAAGATCATCCTCGCAGAAACACGGACGCGACGCCTCGCCTGTAAATCGCGTTGTGTTGTTAGACCGAGGCGTGTGAGCGCGCTTATCATTAAACCGCTTTAAATTGTTTAAATTTGTGTATTTCATTGATTTGATCTTTGATCTGGCTGCTCTGAATCATTCAGAGTCGTGTCGTGCTCCGCTGTGATTCGGAGTCACTTCGCTTCGGCTGCACAGATGCTCCGGCACAGATTCGGGCTCAAACTCTCCGCACGCGCAACAGGTGCGAGCGGGCATGAGCGCGGCAGGTCAGCGTGAGCGCGCAGCTGCTGAAGGGCGTTTCACGCGCTGTTTATCATGGCTATGATTTATGTTGTATTAGGAGTATCATTATTAGTGGTGAAACCTCTCTCTCTACACTCTTTGGTTCTGCGATGAACCTTTAACTCCCTCAAAGGGTTTATAGTGGAAAAAGGTTATTAACATGTTATTCACACTAAAAAATATTGTTCTATTAAGAACTGATCATTGCTTGTCCAGTGTCAGCACTGCAAAACCCCTTTGAAACCTTTATTTCTCTGTGTGTGTGAGTGTTGCTCCTCTTCACCTGAGCAATCCCACTGAAGGAGGAAGCCCAGTCACAGACACCTAGCAACCAGCCACTCTATAGCAACAGCATAGCAACGCCCTGGCAACCAACTGTAACACGCTGGTATTGTGGTGTGTGTTTTGCATCTTCAGGTAATGTATGGTGTGTGTTTCAGTGTTAATGCAGTGTCACATCCGTTTAGCATCGATGTCAAGGTCTTTGACATGCAGAAGCGAAGAAAGAGAGTTTAATGGACTGATCTACAGCTTCACACTGAGTGATGGGATGTGTGTGTGTGTGTGTGTGTGAACATTGAGTGATGGGATGTGTGTGTGTGTGTGTGTGTGAACATTGAGTGATGGGATGTGTGTGTGTGTGTGAACACTGAGTGATGGGATGTGTGTGTGTGTGTGTGTGTGTGTGTGTGTGTGTGTGTGTGTGTGTGTGTGTGTGAACAATGAGTGGTGGGGTGTGTGTGTATGAACATTGAGTGATGGGGTGTGTGTGTGTGTGTGTGTGTGTGAACACTGAGTGATGGGATGTGTGTGTGTGTGTGTGTGTGTGTGTGTGTGTGTGTGTGAACATTGAGTGATGGGGTGTGTGTGTGTGTGTGAACACTGAGTGATGGGATGTGTGTGTGTGTGTGTGTGTGTGTGTGAACATTGAGTGATGGGATGTGTGTGTGTGTGTGTGTGTGAGAACACTGAGTGATGGGATGTGTGTGTGTGTGTGTGTGTGAGAACACTGAGTGATGGGATGTGTGTGTGTGTGTGTGTGTGTGTGTGTGTGTGTGTGTGTGTGTGTGTGAACGTGAACAATGAGTGGTGGGGTGTGTGTGTGTGTGTGTGTGAACATTGAGTGATGGGGTGTGTGTGTGTGTGTGTGTGTGTGTGAACACTGAGTGATGGGATGTGTGTGTGTGTGTGTGTGAACATTGAGTGATGGGGTGTGTGTGTGTGTGTGTGTGTGTGTGTGAACACTGAGTGATGGGATGTGTGTGTGTGTGTGTGTGAACAATGAGTGGTGGGGTGTGTGTGTGTATGAACATTGAGTGATGGGGTGTGTGTGTGTGTGTGTGTGTGAACACTGAGTGATGGGATGTGTGTGTGTGTGTGTGTGTGTGAACATTGAGTGATGGGGTGTGTGTGTGTGAACACTGAGTGATGGGATGTGTGTGTGTGTGTGTGTGTGTGTGTGAACATTGAGTGATGAGATGTGTGTGTGTGTGTGTGTGTGTGAACATTGAGTGATGAGATGTGTGTGTGTGTGTGTGTGTGTGTGTGTGAGAACACTGAGTGATGGGATGTGTGTGTGTGTGTGTGTGTGTGTGTGTGTGTGTGTGTGTGTGTGTGTGTGAACAATGAGTGGTGGGGTGTGTGTGTGTGTGTGAACATTGAGTGATGGGGTGTGTGTGTGTGTGTGTGTGTGAACACTGAGTGATGGGATGTGTGTGTGTGTGTGTGTGTGTGAACATTGAGTGATGGGGTGTGTGTGTGTGTGTGTGTGTGTGTGTGTGTGTGTGTGTGTGTGTGAACACTGAGTGATGGGATGTGTGTGTGTGTGTGTGTGTGTGTGTGTGAACATTGAGTGATGGGGTGTGTGTGTGTGTGTGTGTGTGTGTGTGTGTGAACACTGAGTGATGGGATGTGTGTGTGTGTGTGTGTGTGTGTGTGTGAACACTGAGTGATGGGATGTGTGTGAGTGAGTGAGTGAGTGAGTGAGTGTGTGTGTGTGTGTGTGAACACTGAGTGATGGGATGTGTGTGTGTGAGTGTGTGTGTGTGTGTGAACACTGAGTGATGGGATGTGTGTGAGTGAGTGAGTGAGTGTGTGTGTGTGTGTGTGTGTGAACATTGAGTGATGGGATGTGTGTGTGTGTGTGAACACTGAGTGATGGGATGTGTGTGTGTGAGTGTGTGTGTGTGTGTGAACACTGAGTGATGGGATGTGTGCGTGTGAGTGTGAGTGTGTGAGTGAACACTGAGTGATGGGATGTGTGAGTGTGTGTGAACACTGAGTAATGGGATGTGGTGAGTGTGTGTGTGTGTGTGTGTGTGTGTGTGAACACTGAGTGATGGGATGTGTGTGTGTGTGTGTGTGTGAACACTGAGTGATGGGATGTGTGTGTGTGTGTGTATGAACACTGAGTGATGGGATGTGTGTGTGTGTGTGTGTGTGTGTATGAACACTGAGTGATGGGATGTGTGTGTGTGTGTGTGTGTATATGAACACTGAGTGATGGGATGTGTGTGTGCGTGTGTGTGTGTGTGTGTGTGTGTGTGTGAACACTGAGTGATGGGATGAGTGAGAGTGAGAGTGAGTGTGAGTGTGAGTGAGTGTGAGAGTTGAGAGTGTGTGTGAGAGTGAGAGTGAGTGTGAGAGTGAGTGTGAGTGTGAGTGTGAGAGTGAGTGTGAGAGTGAGAGTGTGAGAGTGAGAGTGAGAGTGAGAGTGAGAGTGAGAGTGAGTGTGTGAGTGAGAGAGTGAGTGTGAGAGTGAGAGTGTGAGAGTGAGTGTGTGAGTGTGAGAGTGAGAGTGAGAGTGAGAGTGAGAGTGAGTGTGAGAGTGAGAGTGAGAGTGAGAGTGAGAGTGAGAGTGAGAGTGTGAGAGTGTGAGAGTGAGAGTGAGTGTGAGTGTGAGAGTGAGAGTGAGAGTGAGTGTGAGAGTGAGAGAGTGAGTGTGAGTGTGAGTGTGAGTGTGAGAGTGAGAGTGAGAGTGTGAGAGTGAGAGTGAGAGTGAGAGTGAGAGTGAGTGTGAGTGTGAGTGTGAGTGTGAGTGTGAGAGTGAGAGTGAGAGTGAGAGTGAGTGTGAGTGTGAGTGTGAGAGTGAGAGTGAGTGTGAGAGTGAGTGTGAGAGTGAGTGTGAGAGTGAGAGTGAGTGTGAGAGTGTGAGTGTGAGAGTGAGAGAGTGAGTGTGAGAGTGAGTGTGAGAGTGTGAGAGTGAGTGTGTGAGAGTGAGAGTGAGAGTGAGAGTGTGAGAGTGAGAGTGTGAGAGTGAGAGTGAGAGTGAGAG
>CM077175.1:78942-96442 GCA_039654105.1 Coreius guichenoti | reverse complement strand
TGTTCATACGGAGACACACACACACACATTCACTGTTCATACGGACACACATATATACACACACACATTCAGTGTTCATACGGACACACATATATACACACACACACACACATATACATTCAGTGTTCATATGGAGATACACACACATTCACTGTTCATACGGAGACACACACACATTCAGTGTTCATACAGACACACATATATATACACACACACATTCAGTGTTCATACGGAGACACACACACATTCAGTGTTCATATGGAGATACACACACACACACACACATTCAGTGTTCATACGGAGACACACACACACACACACACACATTCAGTGTTCATACGGACACACATACACACACACACATTCAGTGTTCATACGGACACACATACACACACACACATTCAGTGTTCATATGGAGATACACACACATTCAGTGTTCATACGGAGACACACACACATACATTCAGTGTTCATACGGAGACACACACACACACACACACACACACACACATTCAGTGTTCATACAGAGACACACACACATTCAGTGTTCATATGGAGATACACACACATTCAGTGTTCATACGGAGACACACACACACACACACACACACATTTAGTGTTCATACGGAGACACACACACATTCAGTGTTCATACGGACACACATACACACACACACACACACACACATTCAGTGTTCATATTGAGATACACACACAGTGTTCATACGGAGACACACACACACACACACACACACACACACACACATTCAGTGTTCATACAGAGACACACACAGACACTCTGCGTCTGAACTCACACACTTCCTCACTCTCTAGTATGAAGAACAGGACGGCAACAGGGCCGTGTGACGGACACTTCACTGACCCATGAGCCCACGGGAGAGGACTGATGACCGCCAGTGAAGCGGCGCGACTGACGCTGGTACGTCACGTGACCGTAACAACATGGAGGATGTAGGACATTCATACTGTATTGAACACACTTTTTAACGGTCGTGAAGGTCAAACTCAAATGTAGTACGTACTCAGACAGGATGTGATTTCAGACGCAGCATCAAAGTCTGATTATTTGTATGGTTTGGATGTTATAGATCTATATGGTATTGTTATTATATGTGCAGGTCTGAGCTCAATAAATGCCAATGAGAAAAAGAGAGAAGAAATGATTGAACTTGGAGTAAAACCAAAGCAAAAGAGCTCTAATAATAGTAATAATGAGTGTGTTGGTGTCCGTCTCCGCTCTGACTCGCACAGATGAGGAATGATGATGTTCTTCTCCCGTACCCGTCCTGTCTGCTGCTCCTGGATCAGCGTACCCGTCCTGTCTGCTGCTCCTGGATCAGCGTACCCGTCCTGTCTGCTGCTCCTGGATCAGCGTACCCGTCCTGTCTGCTGCTCCTGGATCAGCGTACCCGTCCTGTCTGCTGCTCCTGGATCAGCGTACCTGTCCTGTCTGCTGTGTGGAAGACTAGTGATTTTGTTGTGAAACTGAACAAAAGAGCAACAACAAAACCCAGTCTGCCTCTCGGCACAGGACACACCATCACACCGGCACGCCTGTGGGGTTTAATACAGCTTATTAAAACATATTGATTTAAAAATGTGTCTGTGAGTTAACTTAATATTTACTGGGTTATTTTACACTTAATGTTCAGTAGTATTATTGATCTGAACCGAGCTGATGAATTGAATGAACTGATTTCAGCTGAATCACTGTTTAATGTAATCTTTTACAGCAGAATTAGATTCTGTCTGATATTTCCCTGTGTATAAAGCTGCGTTGAGACCATCTGTACTGTATAAAGTGCATAAAAATAAAGCTGACTGGACTTTACTGTAAAACAACAGAAGTGTTTAATAAATCAGCATCATGAAAACATCTCCGATTCGTGACTTTAACATGAAACTCTGTCACTTCAATCTTTATAATCAATGAAATAATAGTAAATAACATTAAACACGGTACATTTACCATGTCTCCAAACAACAAACAAACTCGGAATAAATAAAGGAAGCACTTTAATTCCAAACACTCATATCTCTAAAACATTAAGATATTTAAAATGTCGTTTCTGGTACAGCATAAGAACTCAGTGACTTCATACATGCCAGACGAGTTGTTCATACATTCCGTGTTTACATCAGCTGACCGAGTTTCACCAGATGCATGATGGGGGATGTAGTTCCCGTGAGGCACAACGACACCGGCTGATACGAGCAAGTGGACTACATTTCCCACAAGTCTGCGCGCGACAAGCTTGCCGGTCGACGTGCTGGCGTTCGTGACGGGTGACAGGTGTTATTGTAGTTCTTTGCGCGGCTCTCGCTGCGCGCTGACCGCGCGTATGGACTACGATACCCAGCGTTCCTAGCGGCAGTGGTAAACAGAGCTGTCAAACAACATCATCGACGCCATTTCGACAGCAGCCTTAAAATGGCAGTAGAATGCAGAGCGAGGATCGCTCCTCACTAAATAAGAAGCGACGCTCGCTTCCTGCGCTCGTGAATTCAAACGCGCTTTAACGGACACTCGAAGACGTCACGCGCCGATAAGATGGATATCAGCGCGGCGGTGTTTAACGCGGCGAGAGACGGAAAACTGAAGCTCATCCAGAAGTTGCTGAGCAACAAAAGCGCGGAGGAGCTGGAGGCGCTGGCGGAGGAGAAGACGCAGGGAGGCACGCCGCTGCTCATCGCGGCTCGCTATGGACACTTGGAGGTCGTGGATTACCTGCTGGAGCACTGCAAGGCCAACGTAGAGCTCGGGGGATCCGTCAACTTCGACGGCGAGACGATCGAAGGCGCTCCGCCGCTGTGGGCGGCCTCCGCCGCGGGACACCTGCCGGTGGTGAAGACGCTCCTGAAGCACGGAGCCTCCGTCAACAACACCACCCTCACCAACTCCACACCGCTGCGCGCCGCCTGCTTCGACGGACACCTGGAGATCGTGCGCTACCTGGTGGAGCATCACGCTGACATGGAGGTGGCCAACCGGCACGGACACACCTGCCTGATGATCTCATGCTACAAGGGCCACCGCGACATCGCCAAGTTCCTGCTGGAGCGCGGGGCCGACGTCAACCGCAAGAGCGTGAAGGGCAACACGGCTCTGCACGACTGTGCCGAGTCCGGGAGCCTGGAGATCATGAAGATGCTGCTGAAGTGCGAGGCGCGCATGGAGCGGGACGGCTACGGGATGACGCCGCTGCTGGCCGCCAGCGTCACCGGACACACCAACATCGTGGAGTACCTGGTGCACCAGCCGCGGCCCAGCCGGGAGGAGCGCGTCGACGCGCTGGAGCTTCTGGGAGCCACCTTCGTGGACAAGAAGCGCGATCTGCTGGGCGCCATGCGCTACTGGAGGAGGGCGATGGAGCTGCGGCAGGCGGGCGGCTTCCTTGCTAAACCGCCGGCGGGGGCGCCGGTGCCGGCGTACGACTGCGCCCGTGAGGTGTCCACGGCCGAGGAGCTGGAGGCGCTGATCACTGACCCGGACGAGATGCGCATGCAGGCGCTACTAGTGCGCGAGCGCATCCTCGGGCCGTCGCACCCCGACACCTCCTACTACATACGCTACCGCGGCGCTGTCTACGCTGACTCGGGCAACTTCCAGCGCTGCATCAGCCTGTGGAAGTATGCGCTGGACATGCAGCAGAGTAATCTGGACCCGCTCAGCCCCATGACGGCCAGCAGCTTCCTGTCCTTCGCGGAGCTCTTCTCCTTCGTGCTGCAGGACCGCGCCAAAGGCACCCTGTGCACCCGCGTCACCTTCCAGGACCTGATGGGCGTCCTGGGGAAGAGTGTGCGGGAGGTGGAGCGTGCCGTGGCGCAGCGGGACAGCCCTCCGGAGGCACCGCAGTTCACCAAAGCACTGTCCATCATCCTGCACCTGCTCTTCCTGCTGGAGAAGCTGGACTGCGCCCCGGAGCAGGAGCACCACAAGCGGCAGACCGTCTACCGGCTGCTGAAGCTGAACCCGCGGGCGCGGAGCGGCTACACGCCGCTTCACATGGCCGTGGACAAGGACACCACGTCGGTGGGCCGCTACCCGGTGGGCCGCTTCCCGTCGCTGGCCGTGGCCGAGCTGCTGCTGGAGTGCGGGGCCGATGTGGACTCGCGCGACTGCGAGAACAACACGCCGCTGCACGTGGCTGCCGCCAACAGCTGCCCCGAGATCATGGCGGCGCTGATCCGGGTCGGTGCTCACTTCGACGCCACCAACGCCCAGCACAAGACGGCCTACGAGCTGCTGGACGAGCAGAGCAGCGGGAAACACGCGCTCCAGCCGCTCAACCACGTCACGCTGCAGTGTCTGGCGGCCCGCGCCATTGAGAAACACAGACTTCCCTATAAAGGGCTCATCTCGGAGGAGATGGAGGCGTTCATCGAGCTGCACTGACTGCACACCTGACCTCCGGACACAACCCTGGGACGAGCGCTGATCTCTCCCGTCGTTCCTGTGTGTGCGGGAGACGAGCGAGTGTGCCTCTTTGTGTTGGTTGCTCTTCTCTGATCGACGGTTACGAACTGAGCCGCGTGTGTCTAAACCCTTTCTATCAGACTCTGTGTTTTAACACGCATTAGTTCTTCTTCCCGTCGCTGATCCTGAAGGACTTTAAGCCCACGGTGCCAAATACTAGCCTTACACGATCATCTTTTCTAATGTGTGGTTTTAACGTGTTTTTATTGAATGACTCTTTTGTTTGGGGAGTGAGTGTAATATATAGACCTCGGCACTTTAACAGCTGTTCTTGAATCGCTGGCGTTACGTTGATGATATCTATGCAGTTTATTAACGGAGGTGCGTTTTCTCTCTGCAGGGTTACGTGGAAACGCTTCATATGCATCGTAGTCTTACTCTGATTGCCTTTAAGTTTATTTGGGATGGCTGGAATGATTCGTGTTTCTGTCGTCGAATGAAAGCACTTTGAAAATGTTAACCTCTAAAACCAGAGACTTCAGAAACTGATTTGGTTAATTTAAGACAATTTACTACAAGACAAAAAGGTGTGTGGTGATGCCTGAATAAACCTCAGTGTCCCATCTGTCTGTCTGCTCTCGTCCAAACGCTCATGCGTATGAAAGGGTCATATTTTAACATGCACTGAATATCTGATGTTTCTGATCGCCGTTTCCAGATCCTGGGATTTTCACGTTGCGCTCATTCATATTTCTACAGTTAATGTTATTTCAGTTTGTCTCATGAATACACGCTCCTAACCCTAACGCTTTCACCATCTCTTTATGAACTTTCTGAAGCGTCAGTGGAAGTTGCTTAGACTGTCAATGGAGGACAGAAATCTTTCCATTTCATTACAAATATCTTCATTTGTGTTCCGAAGATGAACGAAAGTCGGTCAAATGTAACCATTAAAGCAGAGTCCAGAAAAATTAAAACAGAGTAAACTATAAAACAGATTTCATAAGGCCCTAAATTTAATGACATGCGCTGCAGAAATGATGTTCTTCCTCAGGATTTTAGGTTTCCAGCTCAAACTCTAAACATCCTTAAATCAAGATTCATTTAATGACATGCAAAATGAAGAAATGAAGTCTTGTTTTCTGAGAAATTGAACAAAATTAAGAGTTTATGCTTAAAACAAGAACAAATATCTGTCATTGGGTATGAAAATTACTTTTATTTGAATTAAGTTGATTTTTCTGAGCACATTGGCAGATATTTGCTCTTGTTTTAAGCATAAAATCTTTAAGCAAAAAAGATTTCTTATCTCAAACTTAAAGCTATTTTTTGTAAAATTAATTAAAAAAATTATGGAGATCTGTTGGAAATTGTATTTTCAAACTTTGAAGTGTCACTAATACTCATTTACATTAGAGAACATACTGACGTGTTTTCCCTTCGGTTTATTCCTTACATTTTCTTTAATTGGTCTTAAATTGACCTTCATGAATCCTGCAGAAACCCCGATATTGTCAATGCAACATTTCTCATTTTTGTTTAGTTCAAGTTTTTCAACCAATATTTTTTTTATTTCAGCTTTATTTCAATTAACAGAACTGTTTTAATTGTTGTATTTAACGGTAATAACCCTGAGTTTAGGAATTGAACCGTTCATCATGTCTCAGTAGCTTCAGGAAAATAATAATAATGTTCTTTCAATGGTAAATGTCATTTGTGAAGTATAACTGTAGGTTATGATATTTGTGCTTTAATCTGTCTTTGTGTCTGACAGGAGGGGTTTCATCTCTGCATTACAGGACAAAGGCTTCATTTTCTTTGTGCAAAGTTACTAATTTTGAACATTTTGAAATATTGATTCTGTGGAAAACTCGAGCATCAGAGGTCAGTATTGTTTTATTCTCATTTTCTCTCCGATCGCTGATAGAATTGTCAAATCCACACACAGTGTTTCCATCAGTGCCATTTTAACACATGGCCCAGTTTAATTCTCTAACCTTTATCTGCAGAAATATGTTAAATCTGAGATGTTTCATGTTATTTGAGGGTAATAATGTCTTGTTTTATTTCCCATCAGCCCTCAGTGGTCCTTGTGTGTGGAAGGCCGGTCGTGTGTGCATCAGAAACCTGATCCGGCGGCCGAGCCGATATAAATATCCGTGCCGTGCGTCTCGGGGCCTATTTCAGGTCCTGGGCCCCGTAAGCGGATCCGCCAGGCCTGGGGTCAGTCTTTACATCTACACTCACACTCCATCAGTCCAGTACGGCACAGTTTACAAACTGTTTCCAACCCTGATAATAATCATAAATGATCTTAGAATGATTTGTGAAGGATCATGTGACACTGAAGACTGGAGTAATGATGATAAATTCAGCTTTGATCACAGGAATAAATTACACTTTACTATATATTCACATAGAGAACAGCTGCTTTACACTGGAGTAATATTTCACAATATTACTGTTTTTTTGTTTTTGTTTTTTTTTGTATTTTTAATAAAATAAATGCAGCTTTGGTGAGCAGAAGAGACTTCTACCAAAAACATTAAAAATCTTACCGATCAAACACTTTTGAACGGCCGTGTATGATATAAGGTCACAAATGAAACGTGTCACAGTTTTTTTGACTGTTTAAATGGCAGTGGGTGAATGACGGATAGAGATTTTCAATTTCAGAAAAAATATTAAACATTTTTGTAAAAAAAAAAACAGAATTGTGTAATCTAACACACAGATATGAGTTAAATTAATCGCCCGTGTCATTGTTCACCATAAAAACCATCCTCATATATACACACATTTCAAAATAATATATTTATTTCAAGATGTAACATTATCACGACGGTCATTTAAACGAGCCATTGTAGAAATATAAAGCAAAACATTAAATGTGTAAAAAAAGGTAAACGAGCAGCGCTAGCGTTTAATCGGCTAGTCTCGCACATCCCATAATAACTGCACCTGAACATTTACAAATATGAATTAAACATTAGATCATTCTGGATAACGGAGGACGTGTTTCTGTATAATCAGGCACTAACTCAACCACCTGTGGAAAACACAACGATCATCAGATCAAATAGAGAGTTTTTAATATAAATACATTATAAATGTGTTATTAGTGTTATCAGAAAGACACGTGATATTGATAAACTGCTCCAGTGACTGAAAAGCTCAAAATATCATCATTAAGAAACGCTTAATGACCTTTGAACATGTTTTGGGTCCTTCAGGGTCTTCTTTAACATACAATATTATGTCACATGACATACCACAATGCATTATGGTCCAAAATGGTCATTGATGTCTGTTATCCAGGAATGACATTAGAGAAATCATAATTGTAATAAAAATGTAAATAATCTTAGTATTATCAGGCATCACTGAAAACATCAGTACAATTATGCCCATGGAGATTTTAAATACGTTTATTCATATTTTTTACATTTTTGTCGTATTTTTGTATTCACATTTTAACCCGGAGTGACATTTTGGGACTTTTGAGCTCAATAGTTCCTTAAAGATGAATTATTTATAATGAATACTCACATGAGGGGTAAGTTGAGTCACTTAATGTAGTGTATTTAAAAGTGCATATACAGTGGGGAGAACAAGTATTTGATACACTGCCGATTTTGCAGGTTTGCCCACTTACAAAGCATGTAGAAGTCTGTAATTTTTATCATAGGTACTCTTCAACTGTGAGAGACGGAATCTAAAACAAAAATCCAGAAAATCACATTGTATGATTAAGTAATTAATTTGCATTTTATTGCATGACATAAGTATTTGATACATCAGAAAAGCAGAACTTAATATTTGGTACAGAAACCTTTGTTTGCAATTAAAGAGATCATACGTTTCCTGTAGTTCTTGACCAGGTTTGCACACACTGCAGCAGGGATTTTGGCCCACTCCTCCATACAGACCTTCTCCAGATCCTTCAGGTTTCGGGGCTGTCGCTGGGCAATACGGACTTTCAGCTCCTTCCAAAGATTTTCTATTGGGTTCAGGTCTGGAGACTGGCTAGGCCACTCCAGGACCTTGAGATGCTTCTTACGGAGCCACTCCTTAGTTGCCCTGGCTGTGTGTTTCGGCTCGTTGTCATGCTGGAAGACCCAGCCACGACCCATCTTCAGTGCTCTTACTGAGGAAGGAGGTTGTTGGCCAAGATCTCGTGATACATGGCCCCATCCATCCTCCCCTCAATACGGTGCAGTCGTCCTGTCCCCTTTGCAGAAAAGCATCCCCAAAGAATGATGTTTCCACCTCCATGCTTCACGGTTGGGATGGTGTTCTTGGGGTTGTACTCATCCTTCTTCTTCCTCCAAACACGGCGAGTGGAGTTTAGACCAAAAAGCTCTATTTTTGTCTCATCAGACCACATGACCTTCTCCCATTCCTCCTCTGGATCATCCAGATGGTCATTGGCAAACTTCAGACGTGCCTGGACATGCGCTGGCTTGAGCAGGGGGACCTTGCGTGCGCTGCAGGATTTTAATCCATGACGGCGTAGTGTGTTTCTAATGGTTTTCTTTGAGACTGTGGTCCCAGCTCTCTTCAGGTCATTGACCAGGTCCTGCCGTGTAGTTCTGGGCTGATCCCTCACCTTCCTCATGATCATTGATGCCCCACGAGGTGAGATCTTGCATGGTGCCCCAGACCGAGGGAGATTGACCGTTATCTTGAACTTCTTCCATTTTCTAATAATTGCGCCAACAGTTGTTGCCTTCTCACCAAGCTGCTTGCCTATTGTCCTGTAGCCCATCCCAGCCTTGTGCAGGTCTACAATTTTATCCCTGATGTCCTTACACAGCTCTCTGGTCTTGGCCATTGTGGAGAGGTTGGAGTCTGTTTGATTGAGTGTGTGGACAGGTGTCTTTTATACAGGTAACGAGTTCAAACAGGTGCAGTTAATACAGGTAATGAGTGGAGAACAGGAGGGCTTCTTAAAGAAAAACTAACAGGTCTATGAGAGCCAGAATTCTTACTGGTTGGTAGGTGATCAAATACTTATGTCATGCAATAAAATGCAAATTAATTATTTAAAAATCATACAATGTGATTTTCTGGATTTTTGTTTTAGATTCCGTCTCTCACAGTTGAAGAGTACCTATGATAAAAATTACAGACTTCTACATGCTTTGTAAGTGGGCCAACCAAAATCGGCAGTGTATCAAATACTTGTTCTCCCCACTGTATATATAATATTATGAATATGTTTTGGACACCAGAATCGATGGCACGTCACTGACCGAAGCAATTGTTGACCGCACAAACACAAACAGTCCTTTCTGCACACATTCCCAGCCTTCAGTCGTTGTGTCTGACCGCTGATGTTTCTCTTCTCTCGGCAGATCAAACTCTGATCCGGACGCACCTTCGGCTGAAAGGTTGGCATGTTCTTCATGCGCTGTAAAAATGAGTTTCCCAGCTGTAAATAAAACAAAGATTACTGGAGTGTGTTTCACACTAAAAACATGTTCATGTTTAATTCACTGTGTTTCTTGTGATTTATTTGTGAAGTTTACAGCAGTTCTGCTGCGACACTGACCGGCGTTTGTACATGTGATCTCCAGTTAACTACCCGTGTGAGCTGTTAACCCAGCTGGTTAAGGTTAATTAAGGGTTAGTTAAGGGTTAATTAAAGGGATAGTTCACCCAAAAATGAAAATTACCCCATGATTTATGATTTACTCACCCCCCCCCCCCCCCCCCCCCATTTTTTAATATATGTCTATTTATAGACATATATTAAAAAATGTCCTGGCTAATCCAAGCTTTATAATGGCGCCCCAAAATTTGAAACCCAAAAAAATGCATCCATCCATTATAAAAGTGCTCCACACAGCTCCTTATGAAGCGAATCGATGGGTTTGTGTGAGAAAAATATCCATATTTAACACGTTATAAAGTAAAATATCTAGCTTCCGTATTCAACTTACGAAGAAAGCATACCTGCCGTGACGATGACGTCGGCCGTAGCGTAAGCGTTTTGAATTGCGAGAGGCGTTACACTTTCTGCGTAAGTTGAATACAGAAGGTCTGACAGAAGCTAGATATTTTACTTTATAACGTGTTAAATATGGATATTTTTCTCACACAAACCCATCGATTCGCTTCATAAGGCCTTTATTAACCCCCGGAGCTGTGTGGAGCACTTTTATGATGGATGGATGCTCTTTTATGATGGATGGATGCACTTTTATAATGGATAGATGCTCTTTTATGATGGATAGATGCTCTTTTATGATGGATGGATGCACTTTTATGATTGATGGATGCACTTTTATGATGGATGATGGATGCACTTTTATAATAAATGGATGCACTTTTATGATGGATGGATGCACTTTTATGATAAATGGATGCTCTTTTATGATGATAGATGCTCTTTTATGATGGATGGATGCACTTTTATGATGGATGGAAGGATGGATGGATGGATACACATGATAAATGGATGCACTTTTATGATGGATGGATGCACTTTTATGATGGATGGATGTATGTATTTGAATTGCATATCAAATTTCCATGCATTTGGGTTAGTTTTTAACATAAATTAGTTCTGTGATGCATATTTATCAGTCTGCAAAACGGGTCAGATTTCTGTAAAACTACGGATAAACGTAATGTGTTTTAAATACACAATAACCAGGTTTATATGTTTATCATTAATACATTTTGAAAGTGTAAATTTAAAGTTTGTTTAGATCACATACATTTTAACTGACTGAATATTGCTAGCCATATTTTAACCATATTCAAGTTTTTAACTGAATAAGTTTTTCACAGTGAGCAGATTTATGCTGATTCTAAGCAATATGAATGGATGCATTTTGAAAATATGATTATTTAAATACAATCAAATGTAAATAGTTATGCCAACCATGATTTTGCTGTTTGGAGAACTGTGGATTAAACGATATTCAATGAGTAAAAATGTATGTGATTGAAAAAAAGTTGGATTTATTATAAATATATAAACCTGGTTATTGTGAATTTAAAACACATTCCCCTGGTTTCACAGACGAGGCTTAAGCTAGTCCCGGACTAAAATGCATGTTTGAGCGGTTTTAACTGAAAGCATAAAATATGTCAGTGCCTTTGTTTTGTCTCAAGTAATGTTTTTTAAGGCAAGTTTATAAAAGCTACTTAAATGTCCTAATTGAACTAAGGCCTAACCCTGGTTTAGTCTAAACCCTGTCTGTGACACCGGGCCATGAGTTTATTAGGTGTAATACAGAAGTCTTATCGGTTTGATTTATGTGCATCACATTAGTTTGTTAAAGCTGTGTAATCCAAACGTTAGATCCAACTGAAATGAGTTGTTGATCTCGGTGACCCTCCAGCTGCCCTCGGATCAGATAATAACACAATGGAGCCCATTATGACGTCAGATGCGCTCGAGTGACGTCAGCGCGCACTGGAGCGTCACGCGCGTCGCGGCCAGCAGAGGGCGCGCGCCCGCCCGCAGCCTCGGATCTATTGTGTGATTCTGAGGTGAAATAGAGCTGATCAGAAAACAGTCAAGCGAATGTGTGTGTTCATCTCTGAGAAATCATTTCAATCTAATACAGTTTTACTTGTTTTAGGACCTTCTTTATAACGACACACAATAGCGTGTCGTCTATTAGAATAGAACATGTTTTAAACAGTTATTTAACATTGACTATATATTATAATTCCCCATGTTTAAATATCAGGGTCTAAAAAATATCAATTTGTCAAATGTTTTTGTAAATCATAACTCTGACATAGCCCAAAAAGAAAATTATGATGACACAGGGCTTAAAAAGACTTTTAAATCTCATTATTATGACTTAATATCCTAATTTTAATGTAATGAGATTTACCAAAACATGATTTTTTTTCTCATGTGGCAGAAATGATGGATTGGCTGATTATAAGATAGAAGTAACGCGTTATTTTCATCATTTGGAGGAAGAAACACTCATTTCTTCACCTAAATAATCTCCATTGTTTCTGGAGGCGCGCTGAAGGGTCGTGAACGCGCTTTCCGTCACGTCATCCCTGGGAGGAGGGCGCGCGCGCCAGGGTGCGAGGAGGAGGAGGAGGAGGAGGAGGGTACCAAGGAGGAGAGGCTGCTGCCTGCGAGCATCGATGACATCAACAAGCCCGAGAATCTCCCGAGGCTTCTGGAAATGGAGATCCGTGTGTGTGCCTGATAACGGGATGCCCGAGCCCCGCTCCGCTGCAGCCGCTCGTCCCGCAGGTAACGCGCTTTATCCGGTCAACGCGTGAGAATCAAGTGCATGTTCGCATATGAGAGATAAAGGGATGTGAGAAGCTCGGATTACACCGGAGAATAACCTGCTTCACCTGCTTACGGTACTGTTACTGTATATCACCGGAGCTGCGGGTGTTGGGAATAGTGTTTTTTAGAGTAAATGCGTGTGTTTATTGGAGTAAATGCGTGTGTTTATTGGAGTAAATGCGGGTGTTTATTGGAGTATTTCTCTGGCTCTTGGATCTGACGCGTTTGCGCCTTTGTTCCTATTTCGCTCGAGACTCTCTCTTTCTCTCCGGATTGAGAGGAAAGCCGGATAATTGACGTGAGATCTGTGTTTTCTGGGTGGATCTAATGGCAGAGAACAGGGAAATATGAAGGAAAATTACCAGCAGTTTCTAACAAAGCCCGTGCGCGCGCATAGAAATCATGATTCTACATATATTACACGAGTCCGCTAATTATTGCCTGGTCGATACATAAAATAATATTACCTGCACAAAGAATATCTTTTCTACTTATACGCTAAAGCTGCTCTTTTAATGAGCTGTTGTAAAAATCACCAAATTGAACTGTGAAAAATCATTGTTTGATATTAATTATTTGTTATCATTTGCTGCGGTTGCTAGGGTGTTGCTAAGGTGTAGTTTTGAGGTGATTGTGGTTCTGTGCAGATCTCACGGGTTTCTCATCGTGATCTCAGCTGTGTCCTGACAGATTCTCTCAATGGTGTATAAAGCGTTGTGTACACACTTCCTGTTCGTGTCACTTCAAGCAGCATCGGTGTTTGATATGCCTTTATTCTGTGTTAAATATAGTCTGAGAAATGAAATTCTTATGATCGTCATAATTCTTTTATCTTTAGAAAATGGGGTTGGGGGGCTTAATATTGCATGCACAATATTGTGATAGATATTGAAGGTTTTTTTGCAGCATGGCTTTGTTTTCATCAGCAGCTCATTAGAGAGCAGCTGTGCGTGCAGAATGCATGCGTTGGTGCGGTTTATTAACTATAAATTATATTGTTTGTGCTCATATCACTTTATTAAACCTCAATCATCATCCTTCTGTAATCTTTCCTGTCTAGTCAGACACAGTGATAAGAAGATGGTTGTAATTCTCCTGGTCCACAGTTCATGTTTTTATCTTCTGCTGCAATATTTCAGCTGTTATATGATGAGTCTGGCTGTATTTTACTTCATTTTAATGCTCAGATGTGCAGGTGGTGTTTAATCTCTCTGTTTTAAGACGCTCTGTGTGTGTAAAGGCTCTAGTGAAGGTTTGTTAAGTAGGTTACAGCTCTCGCCTGCGGTGGTTAGTGTCTCTCAGGCTGATAACACAACCTGACTCTCCTGCTAACATGTTCTGTGCTCGAGTGGTCAGACAGGTCAGTGGAGAGACAGGTCAGTGGGGAGACAGGTCAGTGGGGAGACAGGTTAGTGGTGAGACAGGTTAGTGGTGAGACGTCACTGGAGAGACAGGTCAGTGGGGAGACAGGTCAGTGGGGAGACAGGTCAGTGGGGAGACAGGTTAGAGGTGAGACAGGTTAGTGGTGAGACGTCACTGGAGAGACAGGTCAGTGGAGAGACAGGTCAGTGGTGAGACTTCAGTGGAGAGACAGGTTAGTGGTGAGACAGGTCAGTGGTGAGACAGGTCAGTGGTGAGACAGGTCAGTGGAGAGACAGGTCAGTGGTGAGACTTCAGTAGAGAGACAGGTTAGTGGTGAGACAGGTCAGTGGTGAGACTTCAGTGGTGAGACAGGTGAGTGGTGAGACGTCAGTGGAGAGACAGGTCAGTGGTGAGACAGGTTAGTGGTGAGAGAGGTCAGTGGTGAGACTTCAGTGGAGAGACAGGTCAGTGGTGAGATTTTAGTGGTGAGACTTCAGTGGAGAGACAGGTTAGTGGTGAGATGTCAGTGGAGAGACAGGTTAGTGGTGAGACAGGTCAATGGAGAGACAGGTTAGTGGAGAGACAGGTCAGTGGTGAGACAGGTTAGTGGTGAGACAGGTTAGCACAAGTCAGTGGTGAGACAAGTTAGTGGTGAGACAGGTCAGTGGGGAGACAGGTCAGTGGGGAGACAGGTCAGTGGTGAGACGTCAGTGGAGAGACAGGTCAGTGGAGAGACAGGTCAGTGGTGAGACTTCAGTGGAGAGACAGGTTAGTGGTGAGACAGGTCAGTGGTGAGACTTCAGTGGAGAGACAGGTCAGTGGTGAGACAGGTCAGTGGAGAGACAGGTCAGTGGTGAGACTTCAGTGGAGAGACAGGTTAGTGGAGAGACAGGTTAGTGGTGAGACAGGTTAGTGGTGAGACAGGTTAGCACAAGTCAGTGGTGAGACAAGTTAGTGGTGAGACAGGTTAGTGGTGAGACAGGTTAGCACAAGTCAGTGGTGAGACAAGTTAGTGGTGAGACAGGTCAGTGGTGAGACGTCAGTGATGAGACAGGTTAGTGGTGAGACAGGTTAGCACAAGTCAGTGGTGAGACAAGTTAGTGGTGAGACAGGTCAGTGGTGAGACGTCAGTGATGAGACAGGTTAGTGGTGAGACAGGTTAGTGGTGAGACAGGTTAGCACAAGTCAGTGGTGAGACAAGTTAGTGGTGAGACAGGTTAGTGGTTAGACAGGTTAACACAGGTTAGAGGTGAGACAGGTTAACACAGGTGAGTAGTGAGACAGGTTAACACAGGTTAGCAGTGAGACAGGTTAGAGGTGAGACAGGTGAGCAGTGAGACAGGTTAACACAGGTTAGCAGTGAGACAGGTTAGAGGTGAGACAGGTTAGAGGTGAGACAGGTGAGCAGTGAGACAGGTTAGAGGTGAGACAGGTTAGAGGTGAGACAGGTTAACACAGGTTAGAGGTGAGAGTTTAGCAGTGAGACAGGTTAGCTGTGAGACAGGTTAACAAAGGTTAGCAGTGAGACAGGTTAACACAGGTTAGCAGTGAGACAGGTTAGTACACTAGACTTTGAGCATGCAGAATTTCTTCGGACACTTCGTATTCTCATGTGTTTGACTGGAAGTCAGTGGAACGGCAGTGCCATGTGACCGGCCCTTGTGCAGCTGCATTATTACTAAAACAATGAAGTTGCACAGAGAAGCTTTCCATGAAAAAGTAAACGAGACAGAATTTGTTTCATTTGACTTTCCAAATGATTTGAACGTAAATGCATTTTCTTGGTTGTTTTGCACCATTAGGGCCTCCATGGTTTTTTGATTGACAGTTGATCTCCAGTCCGTGTCACGTGACCTCAGCCTGTCCCTCGGCACTGTGGTGTGTGATTGCTCTTCTGATCCGTTGGACGTGAGGATGGCGTCGGCCTTGGCTCTCTGATGCGTCTGGACTGATTTGACTGACAGCCGTGCGCGAGAGATTGCAGGAGAGATGTTGAGAAGATGGCCGACTCTGCACTCGAGTGCTGAGCGAGTTATTTCAGCCGAACACTTGTGAGTGCGTTAGGGAATACAGCGTCCGTGTGCCGGAGCGTCTGCTAATGGCAGGGGCGGCTCAGGTTTCTCTGCTGGCCTGTGGATTTGGGTTATTTGCTCTGTTTTACTGTTTCTCGCTGGATCTTGCTCATACGTAACCTTGAGACTGAAGGAAAGACAGACGGTTTAAGATTGTATCGGCACTTGTTAAAGGATTAGTTCACTTCAAAATGAAAATTTCCTGATATTTTACTCACCCCATCTCATCCAAGATGTTCATGTCTTTCTTCAGTTGAAAAGAAATGAAGTTTTTTGAGGAAAACATTCCAGGATTTTTCTCCACATAATGGACTTCAATGGCAACCAACGGTTGAAGGTCCAAATCAATGTAGTTTCAAAGGAAGGGCTTCAGAGGCTCTGCACGATCCCAGACGAGGAATAGGGTCTTATCTAGACAAACTATCGGCCATTTTCCAAAAAAAATTTAAATAAATGTACTTTTTAATCTAAATTGCTCATCTTGCTCTGCCCTTCGACGTGCCAAGGATTGCGCAATCACGTCGGAAAGGTCACGCCAGACGTAGGCAGAAGTACCGCCCCAAGCGAACGTGCAAGAAGTAATACAAACGCCCTTTACCAAACACACTCCATTTTCAACTTCAAAATTGTCCGACATCGTTGTTTTACCTTTTTTTGCCAAAGGGCGTTTGTATTAGTCTTCGCACGTGCGCTTTGTAAACACGGGGGCGGTGCTTCTGCCTACGTCTAGCGTGACCTTTCAGACATGATTGCGCAATCATTGGCACGTCGCAGAGCAGCGCAAGATGAGCAATTTAGGTTAAAAAGTATATTTATTTTTAATTTTTTTGGAAAATGACTGATCGTTTCGCTAGATAAGACCCTATTCCTCGTCTGGGATCGTGCAGAGCCTCTGAAGCCCTTCCTTTGAAACTACATTGATTTGGACCTTCAACCGTTGGTTGCCATTGAAGTCCATTATGTGGAGAAAAATCCTGGAATGTTTTCCTCAAAAAACTTAATTTCTTTTCAACTGAAGAAAGATATGAACATCTTGGATGAGATGGGGGCGAGTAAATGATCAGGAAATTTTCATTTTGAAGTGAACTAATCCTTTAAGCTTTCAGTCCAGAAGGAACTCGTCAATATGAACTAAATGCACTGGCCGTAGCTGTTTGTCCTGCATTAGTGACCAGGTCATTTGTAGTTTATTTGTTTCAGAGCAGCTTCACAGAACAGGCTTGTTTCAGTGCAACCATTAGGAGTTATTCTGTCATCAGTCAGAGATCAAAGTGACGTCCACATGAAGCAAACAAGTCACTCGAGAGGGAGAATAACAGAATCAATGATCAAACTTCAGCAAATATG
>CM077175.1:39226-78442 GCA_039654105.1 Coreius guichenoti | reverse complement strand
AGACAAAATCAAGCCCCGCCCTACATTTGTTCTTGTTTGAGAAGCGTTTCACTCGATATACGACATAATGGGGACGAAAAGACCAGCGTGACACGTTCCTGGTGGTTTCGATCAGAGTTCAGAGCGATTGGTTTGCGTGTTCGCTGAGTGTTTTCGGTTCATGTAGGTTCTGTCACACCAGCGTTTTATTAAAGTGCTTCGTCAGAGCCGTCATGATGTCAGTCACGTCAAAACACGGCATCAGCAAACCTGTTACGACTGTTATTATCTTCCTGCTAATTTAGCAGAACTGTCAATGCAAACTGTCCATCTGAAGAGTAAAACATTCAGTTATTCATTGGTACGTTCATTCACGCATCATCGGTTGTGGAGCAAACCCAGTGTGTGTGTGTGTGTGTGTGTGTGTGTGTAAGGCGAGTCTGGATGAATCTCAAGCGCTCGCTGCTCGTGGGAGACGCTGCTATTTATAGAGTCTCTCTCATATCGCCCAGTTTCTGCCGAGAGATTCTCGCCTGTTTGCTGCTGTCGTCTGATCCGTCTGCAGGAAATCACATCCTTCTCCTGATGTTACCAACACACACACGGGTTACGGGCTCGCGCGAAGCCTGCGCTTCATTTGCGTCATTAGTCTGGGCTCCGGCTCCGCCACTGAATCTGGATCATTGATCAATGACTGGCATCTAGAGGATAAATGGACATCCATCTGATGCTGAATTTGTGTCTGATGATGTGGATGAATCTTCCACATGTCACTCATATGAAGTTCATTGATTTATGTGAAGCTTCACATCCATGTAATGTTATAGTGTGTTCATGTGTCAATACTGATATTGAGAGATCAGGAGTCTGATGCCACACTGGAATAATGAAGATTTATTAATGTTTCTCAAAGAGTCTCTTCTGCTCACCAAAGCTGATCATAAATCCAGTAAAACAGTGAAATATTACTCCAGTGTAAAGCAGCTGTTCTCTATGTGAATATATAGTAAAGTGTAATTTATTCCTGTGATCAAAGCTGAATTTATCATCATTACTCCAGTCTTCAGTGTCACATGATCCTTCAGAAATTATTCTATGATCATTTATGATTATTATCAGGATTGAAAACATTGATACATTTTATTTTTCAGGATTCTTTGATGAATAGAAAGTTCAAAAGAACAGCGTTTATTTGAAATAGAATCTTTTTATTATAAACACATTTTTATTATACATTTATAATTAAATTGGTAAATTATTGTAAATAAATTATTATATATTTTTCATAAATGTTTTTACTTTACAATTTATTGCATCTTTGCTGAATAAAATTTTATTTCTTAAAAAAAAAATCTTAGTAACGGCAAACTTGAATGGTAGGTAGTGTGTATGTGTGCATTTTGATATTTTGTTTATTTATCCAATATTTAGTTAAAACTCACTAAAAATAATTTGCTTTGTAAAATGTGCACCATCCATTGGCAAAACACTAAAAACACTGCTAAATATCAGTGGATTCATCGTTATTATCATCGTTCATCGTTAAGGCACAATATGTAAGATGTTTGGATTAAAATATCCAGAATCCACTAGAACAGTGTTATATATTTTGTTGACTTGTGTACATTATCCCAAATGTTTCCAAGAATGTTTAAATCCAGAGAAATCATCAATTTTAACCAGGACACGGACCGTGTGTGTGCGTCGCCTATCAGTGACATCATACCCGCGTTACCCTCCGTGGCAACCACAAAAGACGCTTTATTATATGATGTGTTTTATTAGACAGGTGAGCAACTGTTTGGATCATTCATGGACAGAAACTAATCATTGTTCTCCAGCTCAACACAGTTAGTCTTATTGTTTAGATCTGGTGTTCTTGATTTACCGCGAGTACCATGTTTTACCATGCCTAATATGATCTCGCTCACTGCAGTGTGAACAAGTGTCTCATAGTAGCGCCGAGCGAACGCACAGAGTAGCATTATAACATCACTTTAACACACTCAAATGTGTGTAATATGATAAAACAGCGCTGCGTTCCCCCACACACACATGAGCGGAAGAAGCGGAAGCGCTCGTCTGACAGAATAAAAGCTCCGCCCAATCAAGGAGTCAAGACACGCCTTTTTGTTGAATAAGAGACGAAAAATTACATATTGTGCCTTTAATGTTCACACATCATTAATGCAGATTGTGTCTGTTTGTCCAATCAGAAATTTATCAGATTTATCAGCATTTATGTTGTGTAGCCGACACACAGAACCCAAAAGGATTTCACCTTCTTCATTGTGACCTGCCCGCGTTCCTCTCGCTCCGCCTCGAGTTTTCCGTGTGTTCCGGCGAACTTCACATGACGCCGTGCCATCTGTCCACACGGAACACGCCAAACACGCCGACTTCACCCTTCACCAGTCCTGTGCGCCGGCGCTGATTCAGGCCCGCTGAAGCGCTCAGATTGACGGTGTGTGTGAAGGACGGTGGGTTTGTGCAGATAGATCAGATCCAGCTCTGGACGGCTTCCAGTCGGAGCCGCAGGGGTTTGAGCTCAGCCCTGTTTTAACATTCGTTCTGCAGGATCAAAGACTTTAATGTTAAACAGAGTTTACGCCTCAAACACTCACACGTGAGCAGGGCGACTGACCCAAACCGAGATACACGAGAAAGAGGAATAAAGCTTCACTAATGCAAATGTAGTCTCTGTTGATTTTGACATGTACATGTGAAGTCTAAATTGGGACGTAAAGCCGTATTCCCATGAGAGTGTTGAGGTGTTTGTGTGTGCATGAAGTCATTATGGCACTAGTGAGTGTGTGTGTTCGACTCAGGAAACTGATATTCATGTTGAGTTGAGTGTCAGTGGAAGCCGACGCGGCTCTTCGGGGTCGGAGCGCAAGCTTGTTTGCGGAGCGAACTCCAGCGTTTCAGCTGTTAAGCATTAGTGTCATTTCCATACACATCTGCACTGGCGCGAGCTTCGTTTAACATCGATCAGCCGCACAGTCTGCCGCCGCCACCCTCCGTAAGCGGCTTGCGGCCGCGAGCGTGTCATTTGCCCGTCTGTGACCCGCAGTCTGTCGCTCTGCAGATGTGCTGAGTGACCCTCGACAGCTGGAGGCTCGCTCGCTGTAAGACGGCCACTCAGATTAACCCTGACCCTCTGTACTAGCACGAACCCTTACAGAATCAGCTGACTGAACTTCCACTGTAAACACTGTGGAGTCAGTGCTGCTCATGTGGCCGTGATGCGCTCAGAGCTGGTTTACCCTAACTGGGAGTTAAACTAGTGCTCAGCGAGCGCTGTCAAGGTTCTCTCAACGTTAGGAACAAACACTCTTCCAGTAACGTTAATAGAACATCGTTCAGAGTTATCTGGTCTTTAATAATGTTCTTAAAACGTTACAACAAAAACATTATTAACATTATAGTTCATGGAACATTTTATTCTGAAACATTTTAGTTGGATGTTCGTCTAACGTTTTTTAAATGTTACTACTTGTTACTACATGCATTTTAAAGTGTTGTTCACAAGTCTTTCATCTGGAGTCCGAGTCAAGTCTGAAGTCTTTTGTCTCGAGTCTCGAGTCATTTCATGTCTTACAAAAAAGATGTCTCGTTCAAAAATCCTTTTTTTTTTTTTTTTTTTTTTAGAAATTATACAAAATATATGACCTTTCTATCATCTGTTTTGTTTGTAATAAAGGTCCTAAGATGTAAGGGATACATCCAGCCTGTTACGTTATAATCCATTATAATGTAAAATACAAACAATTGTTCTGGCAACAAGACGAGTAGTGATTTTCAATACAGTCGCTGAGTGGACACAAGATGGCGCCGGTCACGTTTGTTATACAGCGTTGTTATTGACGACAGACATTATCAGAAAATATCAAACCTCCGAACGTTTCCAGTTGTTTCTAGTCAATAGAAAACTGTACGCATGCTGATTGCAATACGTTAAAATATGCGCTTTAAGTAATAAATGGATTAACATATTTCTCTCTCGCTCTCGTAGACACACATTAAGAGTGAGAAAAGCTGCGAAAAGATTTATGAAAGTAAAACGTAGTGCTAGGTTTAAAGGTTAGGTTTTATTCATGTTTTAACAGGCTGGCAATCCAAAAGAGCCACCCAGCTACAGCACAGTAAAACAGCGAGCTGTGTGAGGTAATGTCACTAACCTTTGTGGATGCGATGTCTAATAAAATGTCGTTCCGGTGTCTTTAATTGTTTTCCACACATTCTTTGCATCTAGCTGATCTGACATGGTAATAAATCCAAATGTGAGAACATATGGCACGATGGATCCTGCCATGTTTCATGGGACTCTTATGACATTTCTGAGTTTACGTGCATTACACGGACATCCGTAATCAAACTCTATAACAAGGGTCCGATCTACCGCGTCACGTACATGTGAAGCAGATATTATAACATTCAAATAAAGCACATTTTTTTCATTTACGATAGTTAAGGATTAAAGACTTGAGTTGTTTTTAAAATATTCACGAGTCTTTTTTGTCGAGTCGAGTCAAGTCTGAAGTCATTTCAGGTCGAGTGCCGAGTCAAGTCTGAAGTCTCAAAAATTGCGACTCGAGTGCAACCCGAGTCCGAGTCACTAACTCGAGTGCCCATCTCTGTTTTAAAGGGGACCTATTATGCAAAATTCACTGTGTGTCCACAGTGTGTGTAAACAACCAGCCTATAATGGTAAAAATCCACCCAATACTTTTATATAATCCCTATAAATCATAAACAGTCTCTCCAAACAAGCGGTTCCATAAGCCCCGCCCATGATCGGTGACGATCTGCCCTATTAGCATAGACCCCGCCCTGAGTGAGTTCCATAAGCCCCGCCCATGACCGGTGATGATCTGCCCTATTAGCATAGACCCCGCCCTGAGTGAGTTCCATAAACCCCGCCCATGACCGGTGACGATCTGCCCTATTAGCATAGACCCCACCCTGAGTGAATTCCATAAGCCACGCCCATGACCAGTGCCGATCTGCCCTATTAGCATAGACCCCGTCCTGAGTGAGTTCCATAAGCCCCGCCCATGACCGGTGATGATCTGCCCTGTTAGCATAGACCCCGTCCTGAGTGAGTTCCATAAGCCCCGCCCATGACCGGTGATGATCTGCCCTGTTAGCATAGACCCCACCCTGAGTGAGTTCCATAAGCCCCGCCCATGACCGGTGACGATCTGCCCTATTAGCATAGACCACACCCTGAGTGAGTTCCATAAGCCCCGCCCATGACCGGTGATGATCTGCCTAATTTATGCCGGACTGCTTCACAAACGAAGGTCAGTTCAACGCTGGATTTGCACAAAAGTTATTTCTGAAAGATTTTTACATGCGAGCCGATGCGAGTACATGCAAGTCGATGAGTTGAATCAACTTAACTCCACAACTACATATATTTATCCACTAACCGTCCAGTTGCTCTAAAAGTTGTCACTTCTTTCTGAGTCTCTCTATCAGTGTCCGACTGCGGTTCAAACATGTACGGCTGAACCCGCTACTGACAGTTTCTGACATTTTGGCTGCGTGAGATTGTCCAGTTTTGTTGTTGTTGAGTATCTGAAGCACGAGCTGTAAAGGCTCTGCCCTCTTCTGGAAAGGGGGCGGGGAGCAGCAGCTCATTTGCATTTAAAGGGGTACACACAAAAAACGGTGTGTTTTTGCGCACACCCATATGGGGCAAATTTGACAAGCTATAATAAATGATCGGAGGGTATTTTGAGCTGAAACTTCACACACACATTCTAGGGACACCAGAGACTTATATTATATTTTGTGAAAAGGGGCATAATAGGACCCCTTTAAATCACTGTACATCAGGTAATGAATGACGTGATTCTTTGGGTTTGACCTCAGCTCATGGTCACATGACCGCTGGCCATGAATCCTGTCTGCTGGCTGCTTTGGATGGTTGCCATAGAAACCATATTCCCAGCGGCTGCTGGTCTAATCTGTGGACTCTACAATCACAGCCAACAGTGGTGAAGATGCTGCAGACAGACAGAGTGAGAGAGAGAGAGACAGAGAGAGAGACAGAGAGAGACAGACAGAGTGTGAGAGAGAGAGAGAGAGAGAGAGAGAGAGAGAGACAGACAGACAGACAGAGTGAGAGAGAGAGAGAGAGAGAGAGAGAGACAGAGACAGAGAGAGACAGACAGAGTGAGAGAGAGAGAGTGAGAGAGAGAGAGAGAGAGAGAGAGACGGGCAGAGAAGAGGTTGACTAGGCAACAGTAAGACAAGATACGCCTCGATGCACCAAAGATAAATAACAGCTTCAGATGTCGAGAGAAAGTCAGAAGCTTCACGTCGAGCACCTCAGACCGTCAGATTTAGACTGATACGTTTCTGTGTTTCATTCGTGTTCCTTGTCTTACTGTGATCGTCTCGTCACCGCAGGTTATTCTGAGGAAAAAACAAACGTTCTGGCAATGTTCTCTCAACGTTCTGAACAAAAAAAAGGGGGGGGGGGGGGATCGTTTTATTTAAAAATAAAATGGTGGAAAAAAAACCTATTGTGGTTACGGCCCCGCTTTAATAATGTTCTCAAAACATTAGCACAAAAATATTATTTATACAGAGTTCATGGCACGTTATTCCTGAAACGTTTTAGAAAAACATTCATCTAACGATTTTTAAATGATACTACTTGTTTCAGAATGTTCAAAAGTAACGTTCAAATAATGTTTGAAGAATGATACAATGGAATGTTCCCTTGACACTCATAAACAAGAAAAAACCTTTTAAAATATATATATTTTTAAAACTGGATGTTTTGAACGTTCAGAGAACATCTAATGATGTTTTTGTAACTTAAAGGGGGTCTAATGCTATTTCCTGCGTTCTGCCTCATTCACACTGTTCAAGAGTTGATTCTCATGATAAACATGGACAAAGTTTCAAAACACGAGTTGGACGTGTGACGGAGTATTTCTGTGCCAAATACACTCCTTCAGGATTCAAACAAGTTTCGGAAAGTGTTTTTCGAGTATGGCCCTGTGTGACGTCATAAAGGGCGGAACTCCTTATATGGGCACACACACACACATCAACGAGCTTCGTTCGGGTTACGGGAGCCGTCAGCGGCGCTGGCGTTGTGTGTTTAGACACGAGATCAACAATGTCACTAAAGAAGTGTGTTTCTGGTGTGAGGGAAGATCACCTTGTTCAGCTTCACAAATAACCCAGCGTTAAGAGAACAGTGATGCAGTTTGTGTTTCCGGAGTTCTGCAAGTGTGTGTGTTTGTTCCCGGTCACGAGTGGAAACTGCAGGCGGTGAGTGAAACTGCATCAAATGTGTGTGTTTTGTTGGCAGTCGGCGCGTAAGTGCATATAATGTGAACAACACCAACGTATAGTGAGTGTGTGTGAGAGTGTGTGTGTGTGTGTGTGTGTGTGTGTCCCCACTGCACGCCTCCACGAGCTCGGCTGTTTTCTGAAAGAATCGGTACAGTGTATCTGTCTTTTATAAATATGATAAACTAAAGTCTCTTGGGAGATATGAAGGATCAACACTACTCTATAGATACTCAAGATTAACATGAGACTGGCAGAAACGGTGTGTGTTATGACCCTTTAACGGGAACGTTAGCAAAGTGTATTTGTGTGAGCGGGTCAGTGAGTCTGAACACACTGATAATGAAACACATTCCCGTGACCTGTGTGTCTTTCTCATGGTAAAATCACTGTAACGCATGGCCTCTCGTGGCTCATTGCTGTGTTAGACGATCTTGCTTGTATGTTATATAATATTTGCTCATTTAAATCTCCCATGTCGTGTCTGATTGTAGGAATACCGGATCAGACCGCTGAGGATTATGAAATCCAGGACATGAAGCTCAAACACATCTAGAAAAAAGAGAAGCGAGTGCGGTGAGTATCTGTCATCTGTGTGTGTGTGTGTGTGTGCTGGATGATGATATCCCTTCATTCCCTCTATTTTGGGACACGTCGTCTCTTCCAGCGTGATTTGCATGTGTCACGGGACGCGGCTGAGCTTTGACAAGGCCTGACAGCAAAGCCGAACTCCGCTGCACGTTCGTTTCCTCGAGCAAGGGAAATAAACTGGTTTATAGAAAGTGTGTTCGTTTTGCACCTTTGATGATCCGACTGCGCAGACGCACCTGCGCTTGAGCTGCATGTTTGCATTTGTTCCGCGACGCCTCTGAGATCTGAGAAGGCACACAACACTTCACGCAGTGTTTCAGAGGCAGTTTGGAACTAATTGTGCTTTTCCACAGTGCAACCGCCGGCCGTCTTGTGAGCATATGCTTGTGCTGGTCTTTATCTGCTGTTCGATGATCCGATGTTAAACTGTGTTTGTGGAGCGACTTCACATCTGGCGGTAAAGCAGGGTCGTGACCCCAGCAGAATCACTGGACAGTCGACATGCAGCACACACACACACACACACACACACACACACACACACACACACACACACACACACTCTCACACACACACTCACACTCACACACACACACACTCACACACACACACACACACTCACACACGCACACACACTCACACGCACACACGCACACACACTCACACACTCACACACACACACACACACACAGACACACACTCACACACACTCACACACACACGCACACACACTCACACACTCTCAGAAGAACAGCTTCTATACTTCCTACAGTGGAGAGAACAAGTATTTGATACACTGCCGATTTTGCAGGTTTGCCCACTTACAAAGCATGTAGAAGTCTGTAATTTTTATCATAGGTACTCTTCAACTACAGGAAACGTATGATCTCTGTAATTGCAAACAAAGGTTTCTGTACCAAATATTAAGTTCTGCTTTTCTGATGTATCAAATACTTATGTCATGCAATAAAATGCAAATTAATTATTTAAAAATCATACAATGTGATTTTCTGGATTTTTGTTTTAGATTCCGTCTCTCACAGTTGAAGAGTACCTATGATAAAAATTACAGACCTCTACATGCTTTGTAAGTGGGCAAACCTGCAAAATCGGCAGTGTATCAAATACTTGTTCTCCCCACTGTATATGCCAATGGAGTCAACAACAAAAAAAACTGAAAAACAAGATTATTTCCATTGGCAGATATTTGTTCTTGTTTTAATCACAAACTCACTTCATTTGTCTTAATATCTTCAGTCATTTCTCTTCTCCAGTAAATGTGTCGATGTAAGAATGTTTAGATGTTTGTGCTGGAGAACGAGACAGAAACACTGAGGAAGAACAGATTTTTATTGCAGTGCATAAATGAGAATGGGTAACTCATCTGTTCTTCTATTATTGTTTGTGTGAATAGGAAAGCAGAGTGTGTGTGTAATGTAAAGGCGATTGATATCGGATGCGGCTTCGCCTCTCCGCACACCTACATTCAGCCCTGGATGAGAATAATCGATTTTTCAGAGTAAATATTGACTTCTGGCCGTGGAAGTTTTGCAGTCCTCTGCTGGATCGCACAAGCCGCTGCCGCCAGTGAAAATCCCCTCCCTCGGTCCAAACTGCACTTAATGTGAAGGCCGAGAGTAAAACGCACAATGCCTGGGAAGTTTTTCAATAATTAATGGGCTCTCTCGTAAAAAATCCATATCCATATAAGTGGAGTGTTGGTGTGAGGCTAGATGGAGATGACGAGCACTTTACTCGCGTCTGCTTGAGTGTGTGTTTATTCTAATCAGAGTCCGGCGATAGAAGCGTTTACTGTGTTCTGTTGTACAGTCGTCCGTAATGAGCCACGAACATCAAAACGGCTTCGCTCGCAGCGCTGATGAGCGGGAATCCATCAGGGTCAATCTTGTGCCATAAATATTGCAGTTTTTTTTCAACCATGTTGTATTTTTGTTGTATATGTTTTTACACCATATTAATGCAAGATTCTGCATTATTTCTACACTGCAATAAATTATGTTTTTCCTCAGTGTTTCTGTAGTTTTCTTGCACAAATATCTAAACATTCCAAGACACATTTACTGCAGAAGCATTTATTAATATTGTCGTAAGTAACACTTGTTAATATTATCGTTGGTAACATTTGTTAATATTGTCATAAGTAACATTTGTTAATATTGTCATAAGTAACATTTGTTAATATTATCGTTGGTAACATTTGTTAATATTGTCATAAGTAACATTTGTTAATATTATCGTTGGTAACATTTGTTAATATTGTCGTAACTAACATTTGTTAATATTGTCGTAAGTAACATTTGTTAATATTATAATTGGTAACATTTGTTAATATTGTCGTAAGTAACATTTGTTAATATTATCATTGGTAACATTTATAAATATTGTCGTAAGTAACATTTATAAATATTGTCGCAAGTAACGTTTGTTAATATTATCATTGGTAACATTTATAAATATTGTCATAAGTAACATTTGTTAATATTATCATTGGTAACATTTATAAATATTGTCGTAAGTAACATTTGTTAATATTGTCGTAAGTAACATTTGTTAATATTGTCGTAAGTAACATTTGTTAATATTATCATTGGTAACATTTGTTAATATTGTCGTAAGTAACATTTGTTAATATTATCGTTGGTAACATTTATTAATATTGTCGTAAGTAACATTTGTTAATATTATCATTGGTAACATTTATAAATATTGTCGTAAGTAACATTTGTTAATATTATCGTTGGTAACATTTATTAATATTGTCGTAAGTAACATTTGTTAATATTATCGTTGGTAACATTTATAAATATTGTTGCAAGTAACATTTATTAATATTGTCGTAAGTAACACTTGTTAATATTATCGTTGGTAACACTTGTTAATATTATCGTTGGTAACATTTGTTAATATTGTCGTAAGTAACATTTGTTAATATTATCATTGGTAACATTTATAAATATTGTAAGTAACATTTGTTAATATTATCATTGGTAACATTTGTAAATATTGTCGTAAGTAACATTTGTTAATATTGTCGTAAGTAACATTTGTTAATACTATCGTTGGTAACATTTGTTAATATTGTCGTAAGTAACATTTGTTAATATTGTCGTAAGTAACATTTGTTAATATTATCCTTGGTAACATTTGTTAATATTGTCGTAAGTAACATTTGTTAATATTATCATTGGTAACATTTATAAATATTATCGTAAGTAACATTTGTTAATATTATCGTTGGTAACATTTGTTAAAATTGTCGTAAGTAACATTTGTTAATATTATCATTAGTAACATTTATTAATATTATCGTAAGTAACATTTGTTAATATTATCGTTGGTAACATTTGTTATTATTGTCGTAAGTAACATTTGTTAATATTGTCGTAAGTAACATTTGTTAATATTATCATTGGTAACATTCATAAATATTGTCGTAAGTAAAATTTATAAATATTGTCGCAAGTAACATTTGTTAATATTGTCGCAAGTAACATTTATTAATATTGTCGTAAGTAACATTTGTTAATATTATCGTTGGTAACATTTATTAATATTGTCGTAAGTAACATTTATAAATATTGTCGCAAGTAACATTTGTTAATATTGTCGTAAGTAACATTTGTTAATATTATCATTGGTAACATTTATAAATATTGTCGTAAGTAACATTTGTTAATATTGTCATAAGTAACATTTGTTAATATTGTCGTAAGTAACATTTGTTAATATTGTCGTAAGTAACATTTGTTAATATTATCATTGGTAACATTTATTAATATTATCGTAAGTAACATTTGTTAATATTGTCGTAAGTAACATTTATTAATATTGTCGTAAGTAACATTTGTTAATATTGTCGTAAGTAACATTTGTTAATATTATCATTGGTAACATTTATAAATATTGTGGTAAGTAACATTTGTTAATATTATCGTTGGTAACATTTGTTAATATTATCGTTGGTAACATTTGTTAATATTGTCGTAAGTAACATTTGTTAATATTATCGTTGGTAACATTTGTTAATATTATCGTAAGTAACATTTGTTAATATTATCGTTGGTAACATTTGTTAATATTGTCGTAAGTAACATTTGTTAATATTGTCGTAAGTAACATTTGTTAATATTATCATTGGTAACATTTGTTAATATTGTCGTAAGTAACATTTATAAATATTGTCGCAAGTAACATTTGTTAATATTATCGTTGGTAACATTTATTAATATTATCGTAAGTAACATTTGTTAATATTATCATTGGTAACATGAATATTGTCGTAAGTAACATTTATAAATATTGTCGCAAGTAACATTTGTTAATATTATCGTTGGTAACATTTATTAATATTATCGTAAGTAACATGTGTTAATATTATCATTGGTAACATTTATAAATATTGTCATAAGTAACATTTATAAATATTGTCGCAAGTAACATTTGTTAATATTATCGTTGGTAACATTTATTAATATTGTCGTAAGTAACATTTATTAATATTATCGTAAGTAACATTTGTTAATATTGTCGTAAGTAACATTTATTAATATTGTCGTAAGTAACATTTGTTAATATTGTCGTAAGTAACATTTGTTAATATTATCATTGGTAACATTTATAAATATTGTGGTAAGTAACATTTGTTAATATTGTCGTAAGTAACATTTGTTAATATTATCGTTGGTAACATTTGTTAATATTGTCGTAAGTAACATTTGTTAATATTATCGTTGGTAACATTTGTTAATATTGTCGTAAGTAACATTTGTTAATATTGTCGTAAGTAACATTTGTTAATATTATCATTGGTAACATTTGTTAATATTGTCGTAAGTAACATTTATAAATATTGTCGCAAGTAACATTTGTTAATACTATCGTTGGTAACATTTATTAATATTATCGTAAGTAACATTTGTTAATATTATCATTGGTAACATTTATGAATATTGTCGTAAGTAACATTTATAAATAATGTCGCAAGTAACATTTGTTAATATTATCGTTGGTAACATTTATTAATATTATCGTAAGTAACATTTGTTAATATTATCATTGGTAACATTTATAAATATTGTCATAAGTAACATTTATAAATATTGTCGCAAGTAACATTTGTTAATATTATCGTTGGTAACATTTATTAATATTGTCGTAAGTAACATTTATTAATATTATCGTAAGTAACATTTGTTAATATTGTCGTAAGTAACATTTATTAATATTGTCATAAGTAACATTTGTTAATATTGTCGTAAGTAACATTTGTTAATATTGTCATTGGTAACATTTATGAATATTGTGGTAAGTAACGTTTGTTAATATTGTCGTAAGTAACATTTGTTAATATTATCGTTGGTAACATTTGTTAATATTGTCGTAAGTAACATTTGTTAATATTATCGTTGGTAACATTTGTTAATATTATCGTAAGTAACATTTGTTAATATTATCGTTGGTAACATTTGTTAATATTATCGTTGGTAACATTTGTTAATATTGTCGTAAATAACATTTGTTAATGTTGTCGTAAGTAACATTTGTTAATATTGTCGTAAGTAACATTTGTTAATATTATCATTGGTAACATTTGTTAATATTGTCGTAAGTAACATTTGTTAATATTATCGTTGGTAACATTTATTAATATTGTCGTAAGTAACATTTGTTAATATTATCATTGGTAACATTTATAAATATTGTCTTAAGTAACATTTATAAATATTGTCGCAAGTAACATTTGTTAATATTATCGTTGGTAACATTTATAAATATTGTCATAAGTAACATTTATAAATATTGTCGCAAGTAACATTTGTTAATATTATCGTTGGTAACATTTATAAATATTGTCATAAGTAACATTTATAAATATTGTCGCAAGTAACATTTGTTAATATTATCGTTGGTAACATTTATTAATATTGTCGTAAGTAACATTTGTTAATATTATCGTTGGTAACATTTATAAATATTGTCGCAAGTAACATTTATTAATATTGTCGTAAGTAACATTTGTTAATATTATCATTGGTAACATTTATAAATATTGTCGTAAGTAACATTTGTTAATTTTGTCGTAAGTAACATTTGTTAATATTGTCGTACGTAACATTTGTTAATATTGTCGTTGGTAACATTTATAAATATTGTCGTAAGTAACATTTGTTAATATTATCGTTGGTAACATTTATTAATATTGTCGTAAGTAACATTTGTTAATATTATCGTTGATAACATTTATTAATATTATCGTAAGTAACATTTGTTAATATTATCGTTGGTAACATTTGTTAATATTGTCGTAAGTAACATTTATTAATATTGTCGTAAGTAACATTTGTTAATATTATCGTTGGTAACATTTGTTAATATTAACGTTGGTAACATTTGTTAATATTGTCGTAAGTAACATTTGTTAATATTATCATTGGTAACATTTATAAATATTATCGTAAGTAACATTTGTTAATATTATCGTTGGTAACATTTGCTAATATTGTCGTAAGTAACATTTGTTAATATTATCATTGGTAACATTTATAAATATTATCGTAAGTAACATTTGTTAATATTATCGTTGGTAACATTTGTTAATATTGTCGTAAGTAACATTTGTTAATATTGTCGTAAGTAACATTTGTTAATATTATTGTTGGTAACATTTATAAATATTGTCGTAAGTAACATTTGTTAATATTGTCGTAAGTAACATTTGTTAACATTATCGTTGGTAACATTTATTAATATTGTAGTAAGTAACATTTGTTAATGTTATCGTTGATAACATTTATTAATATTATCATAAGTAACATTTGTTAATATTATCATTGGTAACATTTGTTAATATTGTCGTAAGTAACATTTATTAATATTGTCTTAAGTAACATTTGTTAATATTATCGTTGGTAACATTTGTTAATATTAACGTTGGTAACATTTGTTAATATTGTCGTAAGTAACATTTGTTAATATTATCATTGGTAACATTTATTAATATTATCGTAACTAACATTTGTTAATATTATCGTTGGTAACATTTGTTAATATTGTCGTAAGTAACATTTGTTAATATTATCGTTGGTAACATTTGTTAATATTATCGTTGGTAACATTTATTAATATTGTCGTAAGTAACATTTGTTAATATTATCATTGGTAACATTTATAAATATTGTCGTAAGTAACATTTATAAATATTGTCGCAAGTAACATTTGTTAATATTATCGTTGGTAACATTTATTAATATTGTCGTAAGTAACATTTGTTAATATTATCGTTGGTAACATTAATTAATATTGTTGTAAGTAACATTCATAAATATTGTCGCAAGTAACATTTATTAATATTGTCGTAAGTAACATTTGTTAATATTATCATTGGTAACATTTATAAATATTATCGTAAGTAACATTTGTTAATATTATCGTTGGTAACATTTGTTAATATTGTCGTAAGTAACATTTGTTAATATTATCATTGGTAACATTTATAAATATTATCGTAAGTAACATTTGTTAATATTATCGTTGGTAACATTTGTTAATATTGTCGTAAGTAACATTTGTTAATATTATCATTGGTAACATTTATAAATATTATCGTAAGTAACATTTGTTAATATTATCGTTGGTAACATTTGTTAATATTGTCGTAAGTAACATTTGTTAATATTGTCGTAAGTAACATTTGTTAATATTATTGTTGGTAACATTTATAAATATTGTCGTAAGTAACATTTGTTAATATTGTCGTAAGTAACATTTGTTAACATTATCGTTGATAACATTTATTAATATTATCGTAAGTAACATTTGTTAATATTATCATTGGTAACATTTGTTAATATTGTCGTAAGTAACATTTGTTAATATTGTCGTAAGTAACATTTGTTAATATTATCGTTGGTAACATTTGTTAATATTAACGTTGGTAACATTTGTTAATATTGTCGTAAGTAACATTTGTTAATATTATCATTGGTAACATTTATTAATATTATCGTAACTAACATTTGTTAATATTATCGTTGGTAACATTTGTTAATATTGTCGTAAGTAACATTTGTTAATATTATCATTGGTAACATTTATAAATATTGTCGTAAGTAACATTTGTTAATATTATCGTTGGTAACATTTGTTAATATTATCGTAAGTAACATTTGTTAATATTATCATTGGTAACATTTATAAATATTATCGTAAGTAACATTTGTTAATATTATCGTTGGTAACATTTGTTAATATTATCGTTGGTAACATGTATTAATATTGTTGTAAGTAACATTTATAAATATTGTCGCAAGTAACATTTATTAATATTGTCGTAAGTAACATTTGTTAATATTATCATTGGTAACATTTATAAATATTGTCGTAAGTAACATTTATAAATATTGTCGCAAGTAACATTTGTTAATATTATCGTTGGTAACATTTATTAATATTGTCGTAAGTAACATTTGTTAATATTATCGTTGGTAACATTAATTAATATTGTTGTAAGTAACATTTATAAATATTGTCGCAAGTAACATTTATTAATATTGTCGTAAGTAACATTTGTTAATATTATCATTGGTAACATTTATAAATATTGTCGTAAGTAACATTTGTTAATATTATCATTGGTAACATTTATAAATATTGTCGTAAGTAACATTTGTTAATATTATCGTTGGTAACATTTATAAATATTGTCATAAGTAACATTTGTTAATATTGTCATAAGTAACATTTGTTAATATTATCGTTGGTAACATTTATTAATATTGTCGTAAGTAACATTTGTTAATATTGTCGTAAGTAACATTTGTTAATATTATCATTGGTAACATTTATTAATATTGTCGTAAGTAACATTTGTTAATATTATCATTGGTAACATTTATTAATATTGTCGTAAGTAACATTTGTTAATATTATCGTTGGTAACATTTGTTAATATTGTCATAAGTAACATTTGTTAATATTATCATTGGTAACATTTATAAATATTGTCGTAAGTAACATTTATTAATATTGTTGTAAGTAACATTTGTTAATATTATCATTGGTAACATTTATTAATATTGTCGTAAGTAACATTTGTTAATATTATCGTTGGTAACATTTGTTAATATTGTCGTAAGTAACATTTGTTTATATTGTCGTAAGTAACATTTGTTAATATTGTCGTAAGTAATATTTATTAATATTATCATTGGTAACATTTATAAATATTATCGTAAGTAACATTTGGTAATATTATCATTGGTAACATTTGTTAATATTGTCGTAAGTAATATTTATTAATATTATCATTGGTAACATTTATAAATATTGTCGTAAGTAACATTTGTTAATATTATCATTGGTAACATTTGTTAATATTGTCGTAAGTAACATTTGTTAATATTGTCGTAAGTAACATTTGTTAATATTATCGTTGGTAACATTTGTTAATATTGTCGTAAGTAACATTTGTTAATATTATCGTTGGTAACATTTGTTAATATTATCATTGGTAACATTTATTAATATTGTTTAAGTAACATTTATTAATATTGTCGCAAGTAACATTTGTTAATATTGTCGTAAGTGACATTTGTTAATATTATCATTGGTAACATTTATAAATATTGTCGTAAGTAACATTTGTTAATATTTTCATTGGTAACATTTCTTAATATTGTCGTAAGTAACATTTGTTAATATTATTGTTGGTAACATTTGTTAATATTGTCGTAAGTAACATTTGTTAATATTATCGTTGGTAACATTTGTTAATATTGTCGTAAATAACATTTGTTAATATTATCGTTGGTAACATTTGTTAATATTGTTTAAGTAACATTTATTAATATTGTCGCAAGTAACATTTGTTAATATTGTCGTAAGTAACATTTGTTAATATTATCGTTGGTAACATTTGTTAATATTGTCGTAAGTAACATTTGTTAATATTATTGTTGGTAACATTTGTCAATATTGTCGTAAGTAACGTTTGTTAATATTATCATTGGTAACATTTATAAATATTGTCGTAAGTAACATTTATTAATATTGTTGTAAGTAACATTTGTTAATATTATCATTGGTAACATTTATTAATATTGTCGTAAGTAACATTTGTTAATATTATCGTTGGTAACATTTGTTAATATTGTTGTAAGTAACATTTGTTTATATTGTCGTAAGTAACATTTGGTAATATTGTCGTAAGTAACATTTGTTAATATTATCATTGGTAACATTTATAAATATTATCGTAAGTAACATTTGTTAATATTATCGTTGGTAACATTTGTTAATATTATCGTAAGTAACATTTGTTATTATTATTGTTGGTAACATTTGTTAATATTGTCGTAAGTAATATTTATTAATATTATCATTGGTAACATTTATAAATATTGTCGTAAGTAACATTTGTTAATATTATCATTGGTAACATTTGTTAATATTGTCGTAAGTAACATTTGTTAATATTATCGTTGGTAACATTTATTATTATTGTTGTAAGTAACATTTATAAATATTGTCGTAAGTAACATTTATAAATATAATAATAATAATAATAATAATAATAATAATTAGTTACATTTATATAGCGCTTTTCTCTGCACTCAGTGCGCTTAATATTGTCGTGAATAGCATGTATTGATATTGTGGTTATTGTTCAGATGTTCTGAGCTTTATAACCCGTTACAGCGGCGTATCGAACAGCTTCAGTGTCGTTTGTTTCCTCACTAGCTCCGCTCTGGTTAACACTGGTTAAGTGTGCGTGTGTGTGTGTGTTTATCCGCAGTGTGTCTGGACGTGGTGAAGCCGTCGAGGGTCATGGCTGTCTGGGTCGGCAGAGGTCCGCTCCTCTCCGTGCTGCCGCTCCTCCTCATCTGCCTGCAGAACTCCTGCGACGCCTTGTGTAAGTCTAACGCGCTGTTGTTGGTATGGTAACAATGCAATGTCCTTTTGTGATGGGATGTCGTCATGGTAACTAAGCAGAGGCTGATGCTGTTTTACTGCAATGAATTATTAAAACGGAAAGATTCATGTCTGGTGGACGCTGGAATGAAAGTGAATTTAACTCTTCTGAAGAGCATTCTCACCCCAAAATACTGAAGAATCAGCTTTATCTCTCCAGCGCTTCATACAGTACAGATCGTTTCACAGCAGCTTCACAGTAAAAAATGGGAGTATTGCAGAATCAATATATGAGACGCATTCAGATTCTGCTGTAAAGCAGCTCTACAGAGACAATAGAGTAGTTATTCAGATCAGTTCAGTGTTGATTCAGTTCAATGTCGATTCAGTGTCAGTGTCGATTCAGTTCAGTGATGATTCAGTTCAGGGTTGCGTCAATTCAGTGTCGATTCAGTTCAGTGTCGATTCAGTTCAGTGATGATTCAGTTCAGTGTTGATTCAGTTCAGCTCAATAACTGTGTCGATGTTGCAAAATTCGTCAATTCAAATCGGCTAATACAGAAAGCGTGACTGTAATATTATTAGTAACTGTTAGTAAATTAGTAAATTAACTGTTGAGGCTGTTTTTATATGAGATTTTATTCAGATGTCCAACTTCTAATTATGAGTTCAACAAAGACATTAGTGTTTTTACTAGTTGGAAACATAATATGATTGCAGTAATTCAGACATGGTTCATTTGTAAATAATGATCACACTCTGATTCACTGCGATGTGAGTGTGAGTGTGAGTGTGTGTGTGTGAGTGAGAGTGTGTGTGTGTGTGTGTGTGTGAGTAAGAGTGTGTGTGTGAGAGTGTGAGAGTGTGTGTGTGTGTGAGTGTGTGTGTGTGTGATGTGTGTGTGTGATGTGTGAGTGTGTGTGAGTGTGTGTGAGAGTGTGTGAGTGTGAGTGTGTGTGTGTGTGTGTGTGTGTGTGATGTGTGAGTGTGTGTGAGTGTGTGTGAGAGTGTGTGAGTGTGTGTGTGTGTGTGTGTGTGTGTGAGAGTGTGTGTGAGAGTATGAAAGAGGACCTATTATTCTTGCTGTTGTTTTCTGGCTCTACTAGAGCAGGTTTTCCTGCTTGAATGTTGATTATTTCCCCATATTCTCCATTGTTGCGGCTCCTCTCTTCCCAGTCTGTCAGTAACGCTCTGTTTAGTTCCTGTCTCTATGAAGCCCCTCCTTCTGAAAAGCACAGTGTGCTCTGATTGGTCGGCTGGAGCAGTGTGTTGTGATTGGTGTTTGGGAAATGTCCCGCCCCTTACCATAACCGCCAGTTTCAACACACTACTAACTAACTCAACCAGGCCCCGCCCCTTTATTCTGCGTATGAATTATTATAATGAGGAATATTGTGACGTGTTGGTCACGTAAGAAAACTCAAGACTACAATGGAGGCGTTTCAGGAGTTCAGAAACACTGACACTGATATACAGAAGAACTGGAGCTTTTTCATGCTCAAACACCAACATCACACTAAAGACAGATGAAGATGGGGAACAGCAGAATAGGTGCTCTTTAACATAAAATAACATGTTAAACAAGTGGAAATAAAATAAGAGAGTGGAGTAAATGAAGTGGAATCAGCTTTCAGGCTTTTAATTCTGAGATTCTTCCTCACACACACGCACACACACACACCCTTGTGTCTGTCTCTCACCTGCAGATGCGTGTGGGTTTCATGATGAATGTCACGGGATCAGCCTCGGCTCGCTGTAACTCGCCGCTATGGCAACAGGACACCACGGCGATGATCCTGCGCTCAGAGCGCTGTATCTATGACTACGGCTGTGTGCGTGTGTGTGTGTGAATGTGTGTGTGTGAGTATGTGAATGTGTGTGAGTGTGTGTGTGTGGTCCTGGTGGCCCTATGTGGCCTAGGTGGCCCTATGCCCTGTGTTATGGGGGCAAAATGTCCCCACAAGGATGGCAATAACCGGAATCCTTGTCCTTGTAAAAATGCAGAAAGTTTTGTGTGAAGGGTAGGTTTAGGGGTAGGGTTAGTCTAAGGGGAGAGAATATACAGTTTGTACAGTATAGTAACCATTACGAGAGTCCCCACAAAGATAGCAAAACTGAGTATGTGTGTGTATGTGAGTGTGTGTGTGTGTGAGTGAGTGGAAATAGGAATAAGAAAAGGATCTACTGCCAGCAGTTGATTTTGATATTCTAGGTATTATCAACTTGCCAGAATTTTGAGACCGCAATAGACGTGATGGAGTATAATGCGTTAAGAGCTCGCTCAAGTACTGGGGAGCTAAACCATTTAGTGCTTTGTAAGTAATCAGCAAGATTTTAAAATGTATACGATGTTTAATAGGGAGCCAGTGCAGTGTTGACAGAACCGGGCTAATATGGTCATACTTCCTGGTTCTAGTAAGAACTCTAGCTGCTGTGTTTTGGACCAGCTGGAGTTTGTTTATTAAGCGAGCAGGGCAACCACCCAGTAGGGCATTACAATAATCTAGCCTTGAGGTCATGAACACATGAACTAACTGTTCAGCATTTTGCATTGAAAGCATGTGCCGTAATTTAGATATATTTTTAAGATGGTAGAATGCAGTTTTACAGATGCTAGAAACGTGGCTCTCAAATGAAAGATTGGTATCAAAGAGCACACCCAGGTTCCCACCCTTTTTTTTAGAATTAAGTAGTAGGAAATTACTAGTCATCCAATTTTTTATATCAGCTATGCATTCCGTTAATTTTGTGAGTTTTGTAAGTAATTTTTTCCGTTAAGTTTTGTCAGGGCGCAAAGAAATATAGAGCTGAGTATCGTCAGCGTAACAATGAAAACTAACGCCATGCTTCCTAATAATATCTCCCAGTGGTAGCATGTACAGGGTGAAAAGCAACGGTCCTAGCACTGAGCCCTGCGGTACTCCATACTGAACTTGTGATCGGTGTGACATCTCTTCATTTACTGCTACAAACTGATAACGGTCAGATAAGTATGATTTAAACCATGCAATGCAATTCCACTAATGCCAACATAATTTTCGAGTTTATTCAAAATAATGTTGTGGTCGATAGTATCGAATGCAGCGCTAAGATCGAGTAACACTAACAGAGAGATACAACCACGATCGGATGATAAGAGTAAATCATATGTAACTCTAATGAGAGCAGTCTCAGTACTATGATACGGTCTAAATCCTGACTGGAAATCCTCACAGATACCATTTCTTTCTAAAAAGGAGCATAATTGTGAGGACACTGCCTTTTCTAGTATTTTTGACAGAAAGGGTAGATTTGAGATTGGCCTGTAATTGACTAAATCTTCAGCAAAAAATGGATGGAATTGTTGTACCCCTCAGGGGGTCTATAGCACAACGTCTGATGCAATACTGTAGTAGACGGTTGCATGGGTATAATTTTCTCTCTAATAGTATCAATCTTGCAAGTAAAGAAGTTCATATAAGCCGCCTTTCCACTGTCGGGCCGAACGGTTCTTAGAATGGTAAGGAACGGTTCCAGTTGCATTTCCAATTGAGCCTGGTACGGCACAGCACGGTACGATTACAAACCATTCTCGGCACGGTTGTCTAACCATGCTGAACCGTGCTGGTAGAATCCGTGAAGTGACGTCGCCAATCAGGATTTGTCACTTGTCTGTTGCCTGGCTACCAGTTTCTCTGTAGCTGGCTAAGTGCTCTATTTGAGCGATGTAAACACAAATTAATAATAAAATTAAAAGAAATTGATTTGATTCTGATATCGGTTCATTTGGATAAATATCAGGTACAGTAGCTACATGTAAATTTTTCACAAAGAAAAAATCTCTCAACTAATGCTGTGAACATACAGGGAGCCCTGTCAGTTGGTATTATTATTAAAGGTTAAAATTAACAACTCTATTTAATATAATGCAGTTTTTATAATAATAACGTTATAATTTTTTTTTAATGATACAAGTAAAAATATAATACAAATCAAAATATTATAAATATGTAATATAAAAAAATACTCCTCTCTGTAGTTAATTTTTCTAGCTAACTAATATGCTATGGTTTAATGACCATAGCATGTTAGTTAGCTAGAAAAATTAACTGAAAACAAAACTAGAGGTATTTCTCATTTTGGTATTGCATAGAGAAAGGCCTTAAAAACTGCTAGATCTGCTTACTTTTCAACTTTCTTAGAAGAAAACAAACACAACCCTAGGTATTTATTTGATACAGTGGCTAAATTAACAAGAAATAAAGCTCCAACTTCTGACGTTTCCAAACAGCACAGCAGTAATGACTTTATGAACTTCTTTACTTGCAAAATGGACACTATTAGAGAGAAAATAGTTTGCTTTCCTGATGTAAATGTGACGTTGCATGACATTACTGTTCTCCAGCTGTTTTATTGATCTCTTTCTGTGGTTGAAACACTGATTGATCGATTACATGACACATGATAAATATAGGTAGGTTGTACTTTATCAACACCTTCTAATGTTCATTCGTGTTTATTTACTGTGATTACCAGCTGTGCTCTAAATCTCCCAGAAAGGGTTGCTCTGAAAAAAGTCCATCAAGATCATCCAGTCCACATTTCATTCAATGCTGAAGAGTGTGTATAAAAATCATCTGTCTAGTTCAAACAGGCTTTTTGAAATCAAGTGTAAAGTTTATTCACCTAAGCAGCTTGTGTTAACGTGTAAACTCCTGTCGATCACTGCGTTTCACAGTGGCTGTAAGTTGAACACAAAGATGGAGAGTGTAAAAGCTAATGATGATTAATTGATGACGTCGTCTCTCAGTAACGGTCTTGTGTTTCTGTTTTCCAGCGGCGCCACAGTTCATTAAGATCCCCATGGATCAGATCGGTGTGTCCGGTGGAGTCGTGTCGTTCGTGTGTCAGGCCACAGGTGACCCCAAGCCTCAGGTGTTCTGGAACAAAAAGGGCAAGAAAGTGAATTCACAGAGGATAGAGGTGAGAGACCAGACTGACCCATCCAGTCACTGACTTCAGCTCTGCACTCGGACACATTCAATTCATCAGATTATATTTCAAATAAACACTTCTCTTTTGAATTTTCTATTCATCAAAGAATCATGAAAAATAAAATCTGAAGCAGCACAACTGTTTTGAACACTGATAATAATCATAAATGTTTCTTGAGCAGCAAATCATCATATTAGAATGATTTCTGGAGGATCATGTGACACTGAAGTGCTGATGGAGAAATGATGCTGAAAATTCAGCTTTGATCACAGGAATATTTTTAAATAATTACAGTATTTGTGATCAAATAAATGCAGCCTGGGTGAGCAGAAGATACTTTCACTAGATTAAAAAATGTTATATATATTAAATATATATATATATGTGTGTGTGTGTGTGAGTTGCACCTGCGTCCTCACAGTTGGTGGGGAGGGTCTTTGTTCTGCACTTTTGTGACCGAACAGGAGGGGATTTGAACTAATCTGTTCTCATGCATATGCAAATGAGATGCTAATGAACAGAGCAGAGCCTTTATTCCTGTACAGTTTCTTAAGCAGCAGAAGAAAGAAAGAAACGTGTTTCTGAGGGCGAATGGAGCACCTAAGCGGCGGAAATGGTCAATGTTCATCAAATGTGAAATAAGCCGATGAAAGTGTAAATGAGTTTAGACGGAGCGTCAGACGCTGCTGGACTGATGTCACTTCCTGTGTGTGTGTGTACAGTAGGCCGTATGTCGTTCTTCACTGGGTTCATGTTTTGAATCCTTTCTGTACACAAACAATAATAGAAACATAATCTTGAATGTAGACGGCCAATACTGCAGAATTACCTTTATAAACCGTTACAGAGGAAATAAACACACGGTTGTACGTATTCTGTCCATTTTTGATCTCAGTAATTACAGTAGTCAACAAATAAGTCTTATGTTGGATTATAATGAAATATTCACAGTAATATTTGCCCTCTGGAACACATTTATTAATAATAATTAATGTGTTGATCATAAATGAGGTATTATTTGACCTGAACTTAGTTCTACTTCCTCTTTATTGATTTGATCGCTGATAACTGTCTGTCTGGTTGTTACTCTGCTGTGATTGGTGGATGTCTGCTCATTCTGCTCTCTCATTGGTCCAGACCATAGAGTTTGACGAAGGGGCGGGGGCAGTGCTTCGCATCCAGCCACTCAGAGCGCCGCGTGATGAAAATGCTTACGAGTGCGTCGCCAAAAACACTGAAGGAGAAATCACCAAGACCTCCACACTGTCCATCATCAGAGGTGAGATACCATCATCATCATCATCATCATCCAGACACATCACTCATAGTTTCCTCTACATGTACCGTTTATTGCAGTCAGATATTTCTGCCATTATTATCATGCAGGGTCATTCTGTGTCAACTCAACCAGAGGTCCCCAGCTCAAATTTTTGATTTTGTTCATTTTTTCTGTAGAAAGACAAACATAAATAGTGATGAAAGCCAGAATATTAAATGTCACAGATGTATATTGACGGAGTAATCACTGTTTTGTAGAGGAGGGTCAGAATGACAATTTTCACCTGAGATTTGGAGCCAAATTACAGGGGTGTAAAAATGACTTTAGAAAAATGGCAGCATCATTATTTTATTTTCACACAGAGATTGGTGGATCTATTAGTGAAATCTGTTGACTTTATCAATCTTTGTTGCATTATATGCCAACGGTGACCGTTCAAAAATGGGGGAAAAGCAATTCTTGTGTTTTTTTGTCTCAAGTTTGCATGCCTGTAACTCAAGAAGTATTAAAGATATCTTAATATCCCTTTAGATTCTGGTTCTTAACAAACTTTCCTTTTGTTATCTTTATTTTAAAGGCCCTCGATGGTTCAATCCCAGAGATATGGGGATCTTAATGCAGCTCCATGAGTAAAATGGTCAATTTCAGATGTCGAAAACCAAATGTGGGTCATTTTGCACACAGCTGATACTTTTTATATTTAAAGAGGAATATCTGAACAACAAATAATGCTGAAACTAGAAATGTATCTTGTGTTTTTCTATCAGCTCAATTGCATATTCCTGTCTGAGTGCTGTAAGTATTGTTTTTCTAAAGTTTGCATGCCTGTAACTCTAAAAGTATTCAATATATCTTAATATCCTTCTAGATTCTCATTCTTAATAAAAGTTTCTTTTGGAAACTTAATTCTTAAGGCCCTATATAATTCAGTGCCTTTAAAATGAAGAAACCAAAAGGAAAGTTTGTTAAGAACCAGAATCTAAAGGGATATTAAGATATCTTTAATATTTCTTGAGTTACAGGCATTCAAACTTGAGGGAAAAAACACAAGAAGTGCTTATTTCCCATTTTTGAACGGTCACCGTTGGCATATAATGCAACAAAGATTGATAAAGTCAACAGATTTCACTAATAGATCTACCAATCTCTGTGTGGAAATAAAATAATGATGCTGCCATCTTTCTAAAGTCGTTTTTACACCCCTGTAATTTGGCTCCAAAACTCAGGTGAAAATGGTCATTTTGACCCTCCTCTACAAAACAGTGATTACTCAGTCAATATACATCTGTGACATTTAATATTCTGGCTTTCATCACTATTTATGTTTGTCTTTCTACAAAAAAAATATTAACAAAATCAAAAATTTGAGCCGGGGAAGTTTCAGAAATTTGGTTGATTTGACACGGAATGACCCTGCAGGCGTCTCTTCTTGCTCTGGTACTCAATGAATAATTGATATTGAGGTGCATGATTATTCACAAGTGTTTAACACTACAGAGGACGAATCAAACAGGGACACACGTGTGTTTTGGCTTCATTGGCTCCTGCTATTGGCCGTTTGGCTGCTGTGAGGCTTGTGTTGATTGGCTGGCCCTGCACATGCTGTCTGTAATCTGGACGCTTGGCTCAGAAACCGTCAGCTCAACGCTCGCGGCTGTCAGACATGCTGAGAACCGCTCCAGAGATGCAGTAGCTCGTCTCAGTTCTCGCTGAGATCACGTGTGTGTGTGACTCCTGCTCACCATCATCACGCGAGTGAGAGCGAACACCCGTGATCGTCTGCACACGGATCTCTGATAAGAGCGTAATGAGTCTGTTAGTCTGGTAATGAAGTGTGTTACATCGGCAGTCACGGTTTGTTTAGTGAAACGCACACACACGACTGCTGTCGCACGCACAACCACGGGCAATTCCGGAGAATTTACAAAAAAATAAAGCATGTAGATTGTTGTAGAGCCGAGACACAATCAACCCTAATGATCACAACTAAAGCCTAACTTTAAAAGGTTTGTTCCCCCAAAAAAATCATCATTTACTCTCCCTCATGTCATTCAAACCCATCAGACTTTTGTCAATCTTTGAAAAACCAATTTTTTATGAAACCTGAACGGTTTCTGTCCCTCCATCGAACGTCCAGGAAACTCAGAAGATCCAAAACGGCCATGAATCCATGAGTCGAGCGGTTCTAAACAAAGATGGACACGCAACATCACATATGATCAAACATGAGAACCACTGAGGTTTATTCTAGTGTGCTGATCGTATGTGATTCACTCGATGTGAATAAAAGCCTAAATTAAACCTGCTGATCATTTAAAGTGATTGTATCTCTTCATATAGACTCTCATGTATTATTGAAATCTAATCTTGTGATCAGTTTGTGCTGTGAGGTGTAATATGGAGGATGAGGAGGGTGATGAAGGCTGGAGCACAAAGAGTGTGTCTGAGGAATAACACACACATCTGTCACTGTTGCCGTGGAAACGACCTTAAACATGTTTAAGTGTGTGTGTGTGTGTGTGTGTGTGTGGTCAGTTGTGTCTGTAGCTGGATTTACTATCAGCTTGTGATCTGTATCGTGCCCTCATTAGTAGTCATGCTTAGATCACTTCTGCTCGTTTAGCTCAAGCGCTTCTGCTCCATAAACCGACACTGACACGCCATTCTGATATCAGTTCTGTTTCTGTGAGCTGCTGTTAGACACACACACACACACACACACACACACACACACACAGACACACACACTTACACGCACACGCACACACACTCACACACTCACACACACGCACACACGCTCACACACGCACACGCACTCACACACACGCACTCACACATACACTCACACACACGCACACGCACACTCACACACACTCACACACACACTCGCACACGCGCACACACTCTCACACACACACTCACATACACTTACACAAACACTCTCACACACACATTCTCAGACACACTCTCACACACACACTCAGCACACACACACACAGATGCAGGTGATTGTGCTGGTGTCAACAGCAGGTGTGGCCTGATTAAAGCTGCATAATGATGTTTGGTGGATGGAGTGCGACCGACCCATTAGTGTGTGTGTGTGTGTGTGTGTGTGTGTGTGTGTCTCGTCATCACTGGCGTCTGCATCATGTTCCTCTGTAAACACACGCGGGCGATGAGTGTAACCTGCTTCTCTCAGACGGAGCCTCAGGGACGCCGCCTGTTTTTATTGTTAGTCAGCAAATGTTCATTAAAAACGTATATATGCGCATAATGGAGTTTATTAATGTCAGCCTTATTAGCATATTTTTATCATACACAAATAACTGTCAAGACCGATTTACGCCACATTCAGCTGATTCAAAACTGCCACCATGAAATCAAAATGGAATATTGCAGTGTTTATTATAAATGATTTATCATTATTGTGTTAATAATCTTGAATCAGAATAACTTCATCTCTTCTCTGATGACGAGGGCGGAGCAACCTGTCACTCACATGAGATCCACCAATAGCAAACCACAACCATCCAATCAATTCCCCACAGACAAAATCAAGCCCCGCCCTACATTTGTTCTTGTTCCTGAAGCGTTTCACTCGATATACGGCACAATAGAGAAGAAAAGACCAGCGTGACTTACTGACATTAAAGTCTAATTGTGTAATTTGAACTCGTGTGTCCCAAAATAAGCAAATGATGCCCTTCATGCTGGTGTTTACTGTACCTCCTCTCTGCTGCCTCTCTAATTAAAGCGAACAAATAATTAGCGGCGCTCCAAACACTCGGCTGTGTAACATGTAATTGATGGTTAGGTGAGCGTGTGCGCGGTGATTATGTAGGTTCATAATTACACGGTGCAACTCCACCATTCCAGCGGCAGACGTGTTTGTTGCTCCCATTTACCTCTGATAATTTCAGTGGTTTGGAGGAGATGACTGCTTTATTTATATCAGCATAATGAACGCCGCCCACTGAAAGCGATATGTGCGTGCAGGAAGTGGGTGGGTGAGCCGCTGCGTCAGGATCGTTTCATCTGAAGTCCCTGGTAAGTGGGCCGCTAATGTGAGCAGATGGAGAAATAGTTTTTAATCAACTGCCTTCCAAACGCTGATGAGGACGTTTCCAACAGATAATGGCTCTGAACCTGAAACGTCAAATGAATCAGTGTTTGTTTTTTTAAACTGGGGATCGGGGAAGAGTCTAGAGAGAAACTGCTGTGTTTTAAATGCCCCTTGCGAGGTTGATGATATTTGGTGGTCTGATTAAAAAGCTCTGATCTAGCTCAATGAATCATGGTCTTTTGGTTTATTTATCAGCCTCAAATACAAATACAATTATAGCTGCAAGCAGCGATTAAAAAAAAGGGCCCGCACCCGTGCCACCCCCACCCGCTGGCTTTAGGAAAACAGAGCACAGTGGGCAATATGCATTTAAGTATATAAAAATAGGAGGACTACGTCAGTCATTTGTATTTGCCACACTTCCTGCTACCAGCTGGTGGCGCTATGACTATAACTACATTTTGGCGTGTAGATATCTTCAAACATGTGAGGTTTAAGGCAGATTGGACATTGTATGCCCGAGTTATAACAACTTCCTGTTTCGTGGCGAAACATCAGATTTTGTCAGGCCGCCACGGACACGCCCTTCAGTGAAAACACAAGATCTTCGCAATTTAACTTCGCCAAGGCCTTTAGATTAGACTGACCAAATATGATGATGATCTGATTAAATCTCTAGGAGTTTTTTAAAGTACAACGTCTGGAAATGGCAAAAACTCAAAAATTTTGCAGAGAAAATTCAAAATATCTCACTTCCTGTTGGGTTTTCACATTTTGCTCCCCAGGGACTTTTTTGTAGGTATTGGGCTGTTACATGTGTCTACCAAATTTCATACTTGTACGTGAAACGTAGCGTGAACGGCGTTTAATTTAAATTTTGTAGGTGGCGCTATCGAGCCATTTTGCCACGCCTAATTCTGAAACCCATATCAGACGTAAACTTTCACCACTTCTGACGCGTGTGCAAAGTTTCATGAGTTTTCGAGCATGTTTAGGCCCTCAAAAATGTGATTCAATGAACTAATCAACTAATTATAGCTGCAAGCAGCGATGAAAGGGCCCGTACCCGTGTCACCGCCACCCGCTGGCTTTAGGTAAACAGAGCACGGTGGGCAATATGCATTTAAGTATATAAAAAGACTACGTCAGTCATTTGTATTTGCCACACTTCCTGCTACCAGCTGGTGGCGCTATGACTATAACTAAATTTTGGCGTGTAGATGTCTTCAAACATGATAAGTTTGGGGCAGATCGGACATCGTATGCTTGAGTTACAACAACTTCCTTGTCAGACTTTGTCAGGCCACCACGGACACGCCCTTCAGTGAAAACTCAAGATCTTCACAATTTAACGTCGCAAAGGCCTTTAGATTAGACTGACCTAATATGATGTTTATCTGATTAAATCTCAATGAGGAGTTAATCACAGTGTAAAACATGCCATTTCCTGCTGCCAGTAGGTGGCGCTATGACTGTAACTGAATATTGGCGTGTAGATGTCTTCAGGCCAGGACTCTAATCAAACATGTGAAGTTTGGGGCAGATCGGACATTGTATGCCCAAGTTACAACAACTTCCTGTTTCATGGCGAAACATTGAACTTTGTCAGGCCGCCACGGACGCGCCCTTCAGGGAAAACTCAAGATCTTCACAATTTAACATCGCAAAGGCCTTTAGATTAGACTGACCAAATATGATGATGATCTGATTAAATCTCTAGGAGGAGTTCGTTAAAGTACAACGTGTGGAAATGGCAAAAACTGCACAAATTTTGCAGAGAAAATTCATTCAGTGATTCCAATCCTCACACCATCGGTGCTCGGGCACCTAATGATGACGGTTTAGATACTGTTCCAGGAGGAAAGCAGTTGTGTTCGTGTCCGGCTCCTTTTAAGGTGATGATATATTAAGGCAATGTCGCCATCAACGGGCCAGGTGAGACACAGGACCCACGACCGATCTATAGTATCCAGAGAGAAATTTGTTGCCCATTCTCAATGGGAAAGTGCCCATAGCAACATCGCTCAAAAAGTTGCCCCGTGTATCGTCACCTTTAGAGACTCGTTTCCAGACAGGTTTCCCAAACCCTCCTTCCATGCGTCCCGTCAACCTAATGTCAGCTATAAGGCCCATTCACACAAAGAACCATAACTATAACCATAATTATATCAGCGGTCACACCAGTGGTCGATATGGTTCTGTTTATTCTCAGTTTTGTCGTCTGTCTCTTTAAATGCTCGAGCTCGTTGGAGCAGGCTGGATTCTGATTGGCTGTCAAATCTCCAGCTCTCCTCCGGTCACTAAAGAGTTCCTTCCGGTGTCTTTCAGAGGACCTGCTGCCCTTCGGCTTCCCCAGCATTGACATGGGCCCGCAGCTGAAGGTGGTGGAGAGAACCAGAACCGCCACCATGCTGTGTGCCGCCAGCGGGATCCCCGATCCCGAGATCTCCTGGTTCAAGGACTTCCTCCCCGTGGAGCCGGCGCTCAGCCAAGGGCGAATCAAGCAGCTGCGATCAGGTACGTCAGGAGATCCTCAGGACGCTTTCACGTCACCTGTGAACCATCACACACACCTTCTTGAGCACAGATCTGAACCCTGTAACACTGGTGATGTTCCCAGGTCAAAAATCACCGGCCTGCAAAAAATTGCTCTCGTTATGCAACCTTATCACCAAATACCAGATTCAGTCTTTTTGTCAGCTTGTTTTCTTTGAATTAGGACAGGTTTTGTATTTATTTTTGGAACTGATCGATCGTAGGCCTTATTTATCTGAGCTTACGTACCACGTTTTGAGTGAAAAAAGTGTTATTTGTGGATAATTTTGTCAATTTTACATACAATATTTTAAAAAGTTTGCACTGTTTATCACACTAGTGTGCTTTAATGTTTAACCAGGAAAGTGGTTTTCACGGTCAAAAATAACCAGCCTACAAAAAAATTGCTTATAAATCTCTCGTTACGCGTTTTTATCACCAAATATTGGATTCAATCTTTTTCTTTCAATTAGGACAGGTTTTGTATTTATTTTTGAAACTGATTGATCGTAGCCCTCATTGATCTGAGGATAAAGTTCATCTCTGTGAAAAAGAAAGCCTGTAATACTCAAAATAGTTTGTTTGTGTACATGAACGTGTGTGTGTGTGTGTGTGTGTGTGTGTGTGTGTGTGTGTGTGTGTGCGCGCGAGTATGCATGTACACATGCACAAGTCCGAGGTCCTTATTTTTGCAAGCACACATGAACATACTGTATGTGAACATGAACATGATGAACACGCTCCTGAACACTAATCGTTTCTCTCATTTTCATATTTTATGTAAAATTGACAAAATTATCCACAAATAATGCTTTTTTTACTCAAAAACTGAGGTAGATAGGCTCAGATAAATAAGGCCTACAATCGATCAGTTCCAAAAAGAAATATAAAACCTGTCCTAATTGAAAGAAAACAAGCTGACAAAAAGATTGAATCCAGTATTTGGTGATAAGGTTGCATAAAGAGAGATTTATAAGCATACATTTTTGACCGGGAACATCACAAGTGTTACAATGTGGAAAAAACCCCACAAAAATCTACAAAAAGTATCAAAAAAAATGTTGGGAAGTTGTTAGATTCTGGGTGAGTAAAGTCAGTAAATTTTAGTCCAATGCAATAACATTAACTAGCATTTTCGGAAAATCCTCCGGGTCAAAATGTGCCGAACAAAACATGAGGGCTAACTTGTATCTGGAATACAGAAACGGTTCAGTGTGGTTCTATATTAAACCCTAGAGTCCTTGAGCCAGTTTTAAAGAACCCTTTATGCCAGAAAGGTTCTATATAGAACTCTAGGGTTCTTGCTCTGGAATACAGACCAACACTCAATGGAGAACTCTAGGGTTCTTCACTCAGTTTTAAAGAAGTAAAAAGGTTCTATATAAGGAGAAATGTCTTACTTTCATGTTTAACGAGTTGTTTATTTTTTTTCTACTGATAATGTATGTTTATGAGGCGGTTAATTCATTTCACATGATGTAATATAAATCTCTGGTGTCCCCAGAATGTGTGTGTGAAGTTTCAGCTCAAAATACACCCCGATCATTTATTATAGCTTGTCAAATTTGCCCCTATTTGGGTGTGAGCAAAAACATGCCGTTTTTGTGTGTCCCTTTAAATGCAAATGAGTTGCTGCTCCCCGCCCCCTTTCCAGAAGAGGGCGGAGCCTTCACACAAGCTTCAGATACTCCGTCAACAACAAAACAGGCGAATCTCACTCAGACAAAATGTCAGAAATAGGCAGTTGTGGAGCAGGCGTTCATGTTTGAGCCGGAGTCGACACAGATGAGAGACTCAGGAAGAGCTCGACACTTTTAGACTGAATGGTTAGTGGCTCATTTATGTAACGTTAGTTGTTGTGGAGTTACGCTGATTCAACTCATCGACTAGCATGTACTGTACGACACAGCTCTAGTCTCTGTGAATACAGTCAGAGACGATGCTAACTTTAGCCATATTAGCCGTACAGCATTCTAGAAAGATCATTCAGAAGGAAATCTGCAAACATTCACAGAATATGAAGTGCCATCCTCACTTGTTCTGATATGAAGTTAGAGCACGAAGTGTTGGGGAAGCAGTCGTGCGTAAAATGATTTGCACAAATATATAACATTTTACCGTCACTCTTCGGCACATTTCCTTCATAAATGAACTTCACCCGCGGTGTCCTCAGTGGCTCTGATGCTGGAGTCTGTGAGACTCGTGTGTTCGCTGGTTCATCAACAGAACATTAGTAATGTTTTTGGCGCACACATTGTAATACTCGAGCGCTGATACAGCGAGTAAACAGAAATGGTGTCTCTGTGCTTCTCACTCAGGGGCGTGTCTATGCTAAACGGGCCAATCATCAACAGTCATGGGCGGGGCTTCCCTACTCTTACGCAGGAGTAGAGGGAAATATGAGAGATTGATAATGATTGATGGGGATTATAAAAAAAGAATTAGGTGGATTTTTACCATTATAGGCTGGTTGTTTACACACATCTGTGTTCAAACACCTTATTAAAGTGAATTTTGCATAATAGGTCCCCTTTAAAACAAAGTTAATTAATCAAAACTAAATCCATAAAATGATCCCATGATGGAATGTTCTGTACAGAAGCTGTTCTTCTGAGAGTGTAAAGTTGGTCTCTCTGAAGATTATTGAAGAACTGAAAACACTTAAAAACTTGAAAGTGTCTAAATGTTATAGAAGTTATGGGTTAACGTAAAGTAAATGTAATGCAATGTATTTGACTTGCTATAAAATCAAAGCCATTGGTTTGGAACAGAATCAAGTTGTGTTCCAAATTTGAAGTTGATATCACAAAAATTGAGCCACTAAAATACCATTTCCATGGTAAAGCAATGCCAATTTTCAATACAGTGCATTTTGAGTGTTTAAGCTTCCAAATAAGACCAGGGCCCGTATGTATAAAACTTCTCAGAAATGCTCTTAAGAACAGTCTTAAGCTTTGACTTAAGTGTCAAAAAATTCTTAGTAAAAAGTAGGACTTGTCTAAGAGTAGGAGACTTTTATAAAGAAGCTAAAAGCAACTTTCAGTAAAGTCTGAGACTGACTCGTAAGTGCTGACTGAGGTGACACTTCAGTGTTGCAAACTAAGGACTGCAGTGATGTCAATGCAAAATGGCCGCCCTCAGCCAATAGAGAGCCTGCAAGGGTGAAGTCACAGCAGACACCAATCATTTTATGTAATTATAGTACAATCATTTCATTAAGACACCAAAACTTTAATATTTAAATTTATTTGGAAAAAATTGCACTGTGCAAAATGATCATTATTAGTATTAGTATTAGTATTATTAATATTGATGCTGATCCTTTTCTATTGATATCCGTCTCCTCATGTACAGTCGGAGCAATGATGTGAACACGAGCTCCATCAACGGCTCCAGGGAAAGTCTTTAAAAAAAACCCTCCACACATCACATTTGGCCAGTACTGTGTGTTTGGTGTGGTCAGACCCTGTTACTGTGTGTTTGGTGTGGTCAGTGGTCAGACCCTGTTACTGTGTGTTTGGTGTGGTCAGTGGTCAGACCCTGTTACTGTGTGTTTGGTGTGGTCAGTGGTCAGACCCTGTTACTGTGTGTTTGGTGTGGTCAGTGGTCAGACCCCGTTACTGTGTGTTTGGTGTGGTCAGTGGTCAGACCCCGTTACTGTGTGTTTGGTGTGGTCAGTGGTCAGACCTTGTTACTGTGTGTTTGGTGTGGTCAGTGGTCAGACCCTGTTACTGTGTGTTTGGTGTGGTCAGTGGTCAGACCCCGTTACTGTGTGTTTGGTGTGGTCAGTGGTCAGACCCTGTTACTGTGTGTTTGGTGTGGTCAGTGGTCAGACCTTGTTACTGTGTGTTTGGTGTGGTCAGTGGTCAGACCCCGTTACTGTGTGTTTGGTGTGGTCAGTGGTCAGACCCCGTTACTGTGTGTTTGGTGTAGTCAGTGGTCAGACCCTGTTACTGTGTGTTTGGTGTGGTCAGTGGTCAGACCCTGTTACTGTGTGTTTGGTGTGGTCAGTGGTCAGACCCCGTTACTGTGTGTTTGGTGTGGTCAGTGGTCAGACCCTGTTACTGTGTGTTTGGTGTGGTCAGTGGTCAGACCTTGTTACTGTGTGTTTGGTGTGGTCAGTGGTCAGACCCCGTTACTGTGTGTTTGGTGTGGTCAGTGGTCAGACCCCGTTACTGTGTGTTTGGTGTGGTCAGTGGTCAGACCCTGTTACTGTGTGTTTGGTGTGGTCAGTGGTCAGACCCCGTTACTGTGTGTTTGGTGTGGTCAGTGGTCAGACCCTGTTACTGTGTGTTTGGTGTGGTCAGACCCTGTTACTGTGTGTTTGTTGTGGTCAGTGGTCAGACCCTGTTACTGCGTGTTTGGTGTGGTCAGTGGTCAGACCCCGTTACTGTGTGTTTGGTGTGGTCAGTGGTCAGACCCTGTTACTGTGTGTTTGGTGTGGTCAGTGGTCAGACCTTGTTACTGTGTGTTTGGTGTGGTCAGTGGTCAGACCCTGTTACTGTGTGTTTGGTGTGGTCAGTGGTCAGACCCCGTTACTGTGTGTTTGGTGTGGTCAGTGGTCAGACCCTGTTACTGTGTGTTTGGTGTGGTCAGTGGTCAGACCTTGTTACTGTGTGTTTGGTGTGGTCAGTGGTCAGACCCCGTTACTGTGTGTTTGGTGTGGTCAGTGGTCAGACCCTGTTACTGTGTGTTTGGTGTGGTCAGTGGTCAGACCCTGTTACTGTGTGTTTGGTGTGGTCAGTGGTCAGACCCCGTTACTGTGTGTTTGGTGTGGTCAGATCCTGTTACTGTATGTTTGGTGTGGTCAGTGGTCAGACCCTGTTACTGTGTGTTTGGTGTGGTCAGATCCTGTTACTGTGTGTTTGTTGTGGTCAGTGGTCAGACCCTGTTACTGTGTGTTTGGTGTGGTCAGTGGTCAGACCCCGTTACTGTGTGTTTGGTGTGGTCAGTGGTCAGACCTTGTTACTGTGTGTTTGGTGTGGTCAGTGGTCAGACCTTGTTACTGTGTGTTTGGTGTGGTCAGATCCTGTTACTGTGTGTTTGGTGTGGTCAGTGGTCAGACCCTGTTACTGTGTGTTTGGTGTGGTCAGTGGTCAGACCCCGTTACTGTGTGTTTGGTGTGGTCAGTGGTCAGACCTTGTTACTGTGTGTTTGGTGTGGTCAGTGGTCAGACCCCGTTACTGTGTGTTTGGTGTGGTCAGTGGTCAGACCCTGTTACTGTGTGTTTGGTGTGGTCAGTGGTCAGACCCTGTTACTGTGTGTTTGGTGTGGTCAGTGGTCAGACCCCGTTACTGTGTGTTTGGTGTGGTCAGTGGTCAGACCCCGTTACTGTGTGTTTGGTGTGGTCAGTGGTCAGACCTTGTTACTGTGTGTTTGGTGTGGTCAGTGGTCAGACCCCGTTACTGTGTGTTTGGTGTGGTCAGTGGTCAGACCCCGTTACTGTGTGTTTGGTGTGGTCAGTGGTCAGACCCTGTTACTGTGTGTTTGTTGTGGTCAGTGGTCAGACCCTGTTACTGTGTGTTTGGTGTGGTCAGTGGTCAGACCCCGTTACTGTGTGTTTGGTGTGGTCAGTGGTCAGACCCTGTTACTGTGTGTTTGGTGTGGTCAGTGGTCAGACCCTGTTACTGTGTGTTTGGTGTGGTCAGTGGTCAGACCCTGTTACTGTGTGTTTACACACTGCTGTCATCTCCGCTGCACTGCTGCAGTTTTCCTGTCGCCAAAATATGTAATTATGACTTTCAGTTCTGCAGTTAGAGTATTGATTTGTAGAGTGAGAAAAGTTATTAAATTTCTTACTAGGTCAGTTACAAAAAGAATATCTCGACGATCAAGCTTTTATCATTTTATAAACTCCGTCATCATTTAACTCCAATACATTATATTTTCGTTGGAAGGTGTGTGTCTCCTCCTCTCTTCTGCTCTCTACTCCTACTCCTCGGTTAGGATTCTTCTCCAGCTCTCTTAAATAATTCAGGAGCTGAGACCTAGTCATAACACTTAGGAACCTTTATGAATCAAACTTATTCTTAAGTCTAGGAATAAGAGTAAAATTCTTAGTTCATTCTTAGAATTTTGATACACTTAAGACTAAAATTTTACTCTGAGTGGCTAATACGGCCCCTGATTTATGATTATTACTAGTGCGGCAGTGAGACACTGACAGGTAACAGGTGATTGTGGAGATTCGGCCTCTCGTCTAAATCAGCTGTAATAGCGGTGTCGGTGTGTCGACTGACGGAAGTGAGTGATTAGCCCAGGTCTCCTCTCTATTACCCCAATGACCACTTACCTCAAGAACCGCAGCTGGAGCTCCAAGCCTTTGATTGGATGGCGTTGACTGTAAATCGCATGTGGAGCTCGAAACAAAGGACGGAAATGTCCTTGATTTCTGCTGTTCTGACACACATTTAGGCTGAGCACTGGTGTGAAATGTGTTGTTGGTGTGGTTTTGAAACTGTACTAGTTTACCATGACCCTAATGCAGAGCAAACACACGTCTGATTCACCCTGTATGGTTCTCATATACACTATTATACATTCTTAAGTAATAAAGCTTCCAAAAGAGAAGGTCCATTTTTGAACCTTTTCAATGGAACCATCGATGCCATTAAAGAGCCTTTATTTTTAAGAGTCTGGACTCTTTCTATTGCACAAAAGGTCATTTAGATTATTAAAATGTTGAGACAAAAGTCACTGAAAGGTTCCAGAAATGGTTCATCAGTGGCGAAAACCTCCTTTTGGAAGCTTTATTTTTAAGAATATTCAATCTCTCTGGAATACTCGGTTGTGATTGGTCAATCGCAGGATTCAAATATCCGTGTTAATGAGGGTATAAGCGCTGTCTCTCGTACGAGTCCCTTCACGCTTCAGTCAGTATTTCATCTCATGTGCTGATTTATTTGGTAAGTAGTCGTGGAATAAGCGGGATCAGGGTTTATTCTGTGTTGACTACGTTTTCTCTCGCTTATACACGCACATATACATAAATCTATGTATATGATATGTGATTATATATAATACTCATATATATATAATCAGTTTGATCTGTTGCATACAGTGCATTTGAGCTGCTGTCACTCAAAGCTTTTGTTGTGTTTTTTCTCGTTGTGTGTTCGGTGTGTGTTTCTCAGGAGTCTTTGGTGAGTATCTGTTTATTCTAGACCAACCAAACTCCTCCTCAGCCCCGCGGTTCCTCCGGTAAACACGCCCCTCGCCCCCTGATCCTCTTAACGAACGTGACCCTCGTGTCCTGCACCTGTTCCCCTGACGAGAGCCGAAGCCGCGCTCCCGATCCTCAGAGCCAAACACTCCGTCTTACAGTTCATTACTAGCACACGAGTCGTTTGATTGGAGTTTCATCTCGCTGTTCTTCTTAAAGGGATAGTCCTCCCAAAAAACATCATTCTGCCATCATTTATTCTCCCTCATTTCACTCCAAACCTGTGTGACTTTATTTTGTTCTGCAGAACATGAAAGGAGACCTTTTGAAGAATGTCGTTTCGGTTCCATGGACTTCTATTATATGGAGAAAAAGTACAATGGGACC
>CM077175.1:0-32500 GCA_039654105.1 Coreius guichenoti | reverse complement strand
TACTTAAGAATGTATAATAGTGTATATGAGAACCATACAGGGTGAATCAGACGTGTGTTTGCTCTGCATTAGGGTCATGGTAAACTAGTACAGTTTCAAAACCACACCAACAACACATTTCACACCAGTGCTCAGCCTAAATGTGTGTCAGAACAGCAGAAATCAAGGACATTTCCGTCCTTTGTTTCGAGCTCCACATGCGATTTACAGTCAACGCCATCCAATCAAAGGCTTGGAGCTCCAGCTGCGGTTCTTGAGGTAAGTGGTCATTGGGGTAATAGAGAGGAGACCTGGGCTAATCACTCACTTCCGTCAGTCGACACACCGACACCGCTATTACAGCTGATTTAGACGAGAGGCCGAATCTCCACAATCACCTGTTACCTGTCAGTGTCTCACTGCCGCACTAGTAATAATCATAAATCAGGGGCCGTATTAGCCACTCAGAGTAAAATTTTAGTCTTAAGTGTATCAAAATTCTAAGAATGAACTAAGAATTTTACTCTTATTCCTAGACTTAAGAATAAGTTTGATTCATAAAGGTTCCTAAGTGTTATGACTAGGTCTCAGCTCCTGAATTATTTAAGAGAGCTGGAGAAGAATCCTAACCGAGGAGTAGGAGTAGAGAGCAGAAGAGAGGAGGAGACACACACCTTCCAACGAAAATATAATGTATTGGAGTTAAATGATGACGGAGTTTATAAAATGATAAAAGCTTGATCGTCGAGATATTCTTTTTGTAACTGACCTAGTAAGAAATTTAATAACTTTTCTCACTCTACAAATCAATACTCTAACTGCAGAACTGAAAGTCATAATTACATATTTTGGCGACAGGAAAACTGCAGCAGTGCAGCGGAGATGACAGCAGTGTGTAAACACACAGTAACAGGGTCTGACCACTGACCACACCAAACACACAGTAACAGGGTCTGACCACTGACCACACCAAACACACAGTAACAGGGTCTGACCACTGACCACACCAAACACACAGTAACGGGGTCTGACCACTGACCACACCAAACACACAGTAACAGGGTCTGACCACTGACCACAACAAACACACAGTAACGGGGTCTGACCACTGACCACACCAAACACACAGTAACGGGGTCTGACCACTGACCACACCAAACACACAGTAACAGGGTCTGACCACTGACCACAACAAACACACAGTAACGGGGTCTGACCACTGACCACACCAAACACACAGTAACGGGGTCTGACCACTGACCACAACAAACAAACAGTAACGGGGTCTGACCACTGACCACACCAAACACACAGTAACGGGGTCTGACCACTGACCACAACAAACACACAGTAACGGGGTCTGACCACTGACCACACCAAACACACAGTAACGGGGTCTGACCACTGACCACACCAAACACACAGTAACAAGGTCTGACCACTGACCACACCAAACACACAGTAACGGGGTCTGACCACTGACCACACCAAACACACAGTAACGGGGTCTGACCACTGACCACACCAAACACACAGTAACGGGGTCTGACCACTGACCACACCAAACACACAGTAACAGGGTCTGACCACTGACCACACCAAACACACAGTAACAGGGTCTGACCACTGACCACACCAAACACACAGTAACGGGGTCTGACCACTGACCACACCAAACACACAGTAACAGGGTCTGACCACTGACCACACCAAACACACAGTAACGGGGTCTGACCACTGACCACACCAAACACACAGTAACAGGGTCTGACCACTGACCACACCAAACACACAGTAACAGGGTCTGACCACTGACCACACCAAACACACAGTAACAGGGTCTGACCACTGACCACACCAAACACACAGTAACAGGGTCTGACCACTGACCACACCAAACACACAGTAACGGGGTCTGACCACTGACCACACCAAACACACAGTAACGGGGTCTGACCACTGACCACACCAAACACACAGTAACAGGGTCTGACCACTGACCACACCAAACACACAGTAACGGGGTCTGACCACTGACCACACCAAACACACAGTACTGGCCAAATGTGATGTGTGGAGGGTTTTTTTTAAAGACTTTCCCTGGAGCCGTTGATGGAGCTCGTGTTCACATCATTGCTCCGACTGTACATGAGGAGACGGATATCAATAGAAAAGGATCAGCATCAATATTAATAATACTAATACTAATACTAATAATGATCATTTTGCACAGTGCAATTCTTTCCAAATAAATTTAAATATTAAAGTTTTGGTGTCTTAATGAAATGATTGTACTATAATTACATAAAATGATTGGTGTCTGCTGTGACTTCACCCTTGCAGGCTCTCTATTGGCTGAGGGCGGCCATTTTGCATTGACATCACTGCAGTCCTTAGTTTGCAACACTGAAGTGTCACCTCAGTCAGCACTTACGAGTCAGTCTCAGACTTTACTGAAAGTTGCTCTTAGCTTCTTTATAAAAGTCTCCTACTCTTAGACAAGTCCTACTTTTTACTAAGAATTTTTTGACACTTAAGTCAAAGCTTAAGACTGTTCTTAAGAGCATTTCTGAGAAGTTTTATACATACGGGCCCTGGTCTTATTTGGAAGCTTAAACACTCAAAATGCACTGTATTGAAAATTGGCATTGCTTTACCATGGAAATGGTATTTTAGTGGCTCAATTTTTGTGATATCAACTTCAAATTTGGAACACAACTTGATTCTGTTCCAAACCAATGGCTTTGATTTTATAGCAAGTCAAATACATTGCATTACATTTACTTTACGTTAACCCATAACTTCTATAACATTTAGACACTTTCAAGTTTTTAAGTGTTTTCAGTTCTTCAATAATCTTCAGAGAGACCAACTTTACACTCTCAGAAGAACAGCTTCTGTACAGAACATTCCATCATGGGATCATTTTATGGATTTAGTTTTGATTAATTAACTTTGTTTTAAAGGGGACCTATTATGCAAAATTCACTTTAATAAGGTGTTTGAACACAGGTGTGTGTAAACAACCAGCCTATAATGGTAAAAATCCACCCAATTCTTTTTTTTATAATCCCCATCAATCATTATCAATCTCTCATATTTCCCTCTACTCCTGCGTAAGAGTAGGGAAGCCCCGCCCATGACTGTTGATGATTGGCCCGTTTAGCATAGACACGCCCCTGAGTGAGAAGCACAGAGACACCATTTCTGTTTACTCGCTGTATCAGCGCTCGAGTATTACAATGTGTGCGCCAAAAACATTACTAATGTTCTGTTGATGAACCAGCGAACACACGAGTCTCACAGACTCCAGCATCAGAGCCACTGAGGACACCGAGGGTGAAGTTCATTTATGAAGGAAATGTGCCGAAGAGTGACGGTAAAATGTTATATATTTGTGCAAATCATTTTACGCACGACTGCTTCCCCAACGCTTCGTGCTCATATCAGAACAAGTGAGGATGGCACTTCATATTCTGTGAATGTTTGCAGATTTCCTTCTGAATGATCTTTCTAGAACGCTGTACGGCTAATATGGCTAAAGTTAGCATCGTCTCTGACTGTATTCACAGAGACTAGAGCTGTGTCGTACAGTACATGCTAGTCGATGAGTTGAATCAGCGTAACTCCACAACAACTAACGTTACATAAATGATCCACTAACCATTCAGTGTAAAAGTGTCGAGCTCTTCCTGAGTCTCTCATCTGTGTCGACTCCGGCTCAAACATGAACGGCTGCTCCACAACTGCCTATTTCTGACATTTTGTCTGAGTGAGATTCGCCTGTTTTGTTGTTGACGGAGTATCTGAAGCTTGTGTAAAGGCTCCGCCCTCTTCTGGAAAGGGGGCGGGGAGCAGCAACTCATTTGCATTTAAAGGGACACACAAAAACGGCATGTTTTTGCTCACACCCAAATAGGGGCAAATTTGACAAGCTATAATAAATGATCGGGGTGTATTTTGAGCTGAAACTTCACACACACATTCTGGGGACACCAGAGATTTATATTACATCATGTGAAATGAATTAACCGCCTCATAAACATACATTATCAGTAGAAAAAAAATAAACAACTCGTTAAACATGAAAGTAAGACATTTCTCCTTATATAGAACCTTTTTACTTCTTTAAAACTGAGTGAAGAACCCTAGAGTTCTCCATTGAGTGTTGGTCTGTATTCCAGAGCAAGAACCCTAGAGTTCTATATAGAACCTTTCTGGCATAAAGGGTTCTTTAAAACTGGCTCAAGGACTCTAGGGTTTAATATAGAACCACACTGAACCGTTTCTGTATTCCAGAGCAAGTTAGCCCTCATGTTTTGTTCGGCACATTTTGACCCGGAGGATTTTCCTGTACCCGAAAATGCTAGTTAATGTTATTGCATTGGACTAAAATTTACTGACTTTACTCACCCAGAATCTAACAACTTCCCAACATTTTTTTTGATACTTTTTGTAGATTTTTGTGGGGTTTTTTCCACATTGTAACACTTGTGATGTTCCCGGTCAAAAATGTATGCTTATAAATCTCTCTTTATGCAACCTTATCACCAAATACTGGATTCAATCTTTTTGTCAGCTTGTTTTCTTTCAATTAGGACAGGTTTTATATTTCTTTTTGGAACTGATCGATTGTAGGCCTTATTTATCTGAGCCTATCTACCTCAGTTTTTGAGTAAAAAAAACATTATTTGTGGATAATTTTGTCAATTTTACATAAAATATGAAAATGAGAGAAACGATTAGTGTTCAGGAGCGTGTTCATCATGTTCATGTTCACATACAGTATGTTCATGTGTGCTTGCAAAAATAAGGACCTCGGACTTGTGCATGTGTACACGCATACTCGCGCGCACACACACACACACACACACACACACACACACACATTCATGTACACAAACAAACTATTTTGAGTATTACAGGCTTTCTTTTTCACAGAGATGAACTTTATCCTCAGATCAATGAGGGCTACGATCAATCAGTTTCAAAAATAAATACAAAACCTGTCCTAATTGAAAGAAAAAGATTGAATCCAATATTTGGTGATAAAAACGCGTAACGAGAGATTTATAAGCAATTTTTTTGTAGGCTGGTTATTTTTGACCGTGAAAACCACTTTCCTGGTTAAACATTAAAGCACACTAGTGTGATAAACAGTGCAAACTTTTTAAAATATTGTATGTAAAATTGACAAAATTATCCACAAATAACACTTTTTTCACTCAAAACGTGGTACGTAAGCTCAGGTAAATAAGGCCTACGATCGATCAGTTCCAAAAATAAATACAAAACCTGTCCTAATTCAAAGAAAACAAGCTGACAAAAAGACTGAATCTGGTATTTGGTGATAAGGTTGCATAACGAGAGCAATTTTTTGCAGGCCGGTGATTTTTGACCTGGGAACATCACCAGTGTTACAGGGTTCAGATCTGTGCTCAAGAAGGTGTGTGTGATGGTTCACAGGTGACGTGAAAGCGTCCTGAGGATCTCCTGACGTACCTGATCGCAGCTGCTTGATTCGCCCTTGGCTGAGCGCCGGCTCCACGGGGAGGAAGTCCTTGAACCAGGAGATCTCGGGATCGGGGATCCCGCTGGCGGCACACAGCATGGTGGCGGTTCTGGTTCTCTCCACCACCTTCAGCTGCGGGCCCATGTCAATGCTGGGGAAGCCGAAGGGCAGCAGGTCCTCTGAAAGACACCGGAAGGAACTCTTTAGTGACCGGAGGAGAGCTGGAGATTTGACAGCCAATCAGAATCCAGCCTGCTCCAACGAGCTCGAGCATTTAAAGAGACAGACGACAAAACTGAGAATAAACAGAACCATATCGACCACTGGTGTGACCGCTGATATAATTATGGTTATAGTTATGGTTCTTTGTGTGAATGGGCCTTATAGCTGACATTAGGTTGACGGGACGCATGGAAGGAGGGTTTGGGAAACCTGTCTGGAAACGAGTCTCTAAAGGTGACGATACACGGGGCAACTTTTTGAGCGATGTTGCTATGGGCACTTTCCCATTGAGAATGGGCAACAAATTTCTCTCTGGATACTATAGATCGGTCGTGGGTCCTGTGTCTCACCTGGCCCGTTGATGGCAACATTGCCTTAATATATCATCACCTTAAAAGGAGCCGGACACGAACACAACTGCTTTCCTCCTGGAACAGTATCTAAACCGTCATCATTAGGTGCCCGAGCACCGATGGTGTGAGGATTGGAATCACTGAATGAATTTTCTCTGCAAAATTTGTGCAGTTTTTGCCATTTCCACACGTTGTACTTTAACGAACTCTTCCTAGAGATTTAATCAGATCATCATCATATTTGGTCAGTCTAATCTGAAGGCCTTTGCGATGTTAAATTGTGAAGATCTTGAGTTTTCCCTGAAGGGCGCGTCCGTGGCGGCCTGACAAAGTTCAATGTTTCGCCATGAAACAGGAAGTTGTTGTAACTTGGGCATACAATGTCCGATCTGCCCCAAACTTCACATGTTTTATTAGAGTCCTGGCCTGAAGACATCTACACGCCAATATTCAGTTACAGTCATAGCGCCACCTACTGGCAGCAGGAAATGGCATGTTTTACACTGTGATTAACTCCTCATTGAGATTTAATCAGATAAACATCATATTAGGTCAGTCTAATCTAAAGGCCTTTGCGACGTTAAATTGTGAAGATCTTGAGTTTTCACTGAAGGGCGTGTCCGTGGTGGCCTGACAAAGTCTGACAAGGAAGTTGTTGTAACTCAAGCATACGATGTCCGATCTGCCCCAAACTTATCATGTTTGAAGACATCTACACGCCAAAATTTAGTTATAGTCATAGCGCCACCAGCTGGTAGCAGGAAGTGTGGCAAATACAAATGACTGACGTAGTCTTTTTATATACTTAAATGCATATTGCCCACCGTGCTCTGTTTACCTAAAGCCAGCGGGTGGCGGTGACACGGGTACGGGCCCTTTCATCGCTGCTTGCAGCTATAATTAGTTGATTAGTTCATTGAATCACATTTTTGAGGGCCTAAACATGCTCGAAAACTCATGAAACTTTGCACACGCGTCAGAAGTGGTGAAAGTTTACGTCTGATATGGGTTTCAGAATTAGGCGTGGCAAAATGGCTCGATAGCGCCACCTACAAAATTTAAATTAAACGCCGTTCACGCTACGTTTCACGTACAAGTATGAAATTTGGTAGACACATGTAACAGCACAATACCTACAAAAAAGTCCCTGGGGAGCAAAATGTGAAAACCCAACAGGAAGTGAGATATTTTGAATTTTCTCTGCAAAATTTTTGAGTTTTTGCCATTTCCAGACGTTGTACTTTAACAAACTCCTAGAGATTTAATCAGATCATCATCATATTTGGTCAGTCTAATCTAAAGGCCTTGGCGAAGTTAAATTGCGAAGATCTTGTGTTTTCACTGAAGGGCGTGTCCGTGGCGGCCTGACAAAATCTGATGTTTCGCCACGAAACAGGAAGTTGTTATAACTCGGGCATACAATGTCCAATCTGCCTTAAACCTCACATGTTTGAAGATATCTACACGCCAAAATGTAGTTATAGTCATAGCGCCACCAGCTGGTAGCAGGAAGTGTGGCAAATACAAATGACTGACGTAGTCCTCCTATTTTTATATAGTTAAATGCATATTGCCCACTGTGCTCTGTTTTCCTAAAGCCAGCGGGAGGGGGTGGCACGGGTGCGGGCCCTTTTTTTAAATCGCTGCTTGCAGCTATAATTGTATTTGTATTTGAGGCTGATAAATAAACCAAAAGACCATGATTCATTGAGCTAGATCAGAGCTTTTTAATCAGACCACCAAATATCATCAACCTCGCAAGGGGCATTTAAAACACAGCAGTTTCTCTCTAGACTCTTCCCCGATCCCCAGTTTAAAAAAACAAACACTGATTCATTTGACGTTTCAGGTTCAGAGCCATTATCTGTTGGAAACGTCCTCATCAGCGTTTGGAAGGCAGTTGATTAAAAACTATTTCTCCATCTGCTCACATTAGCGGCCCACTTACCAGGGACTTCAGATGAAACGATCCTGACGCAGCGGCTCACCCACCCACTTCCTGCACGCACATATCGCTTTCAGTGGGCGGCGTTCATTATGCTGATATAAATAAAGCAGTCATCTCCTCCAAACCACTGAAATTATCAGAGGTAAATGGGAGCAACAAACACGTCTGCCGCTGGAATGGTGGAGTTGCACCGTGTAATTATGAACCTACATAATCACCGCGCACACGCTCACCTAACCATCAATTACATGTTACACAGCCGAGTGTTTGGAGCGCCGCTAATTATTTGTTCGCTTTAATTAGAGAGGCAGCAGAGAGGAGGTACAGTAAACACCAGCATGAAGGGCATCATTTGCTTATTTTGGGGCGCAAGAGTTCAAATTACACAATTAGACTTTAATGTCAGTAAGTCACGCTGGTCTTTTCTTCTCTATTGTGTCGTATATCGAGTGAAACGCTTCAGGAACAAGAACAAATGTAGGGCGGGGCTTGATTTTGTCTGTGGGGAATTGATTGGATGGTTGTGGTTTGCTATTGGTGGATCTCATGTGAGTGACAGGTTGCTCCGCCCTCGTCATCAGAGAAGAGATGAAGTTATTCTGATTCAAGATTATTAACACAATAATGATAAATCATTTATAATAAACACTGCAATATTCCATTTTGATTTCATGGTGGCAGTTTTGAATCAGCTGAATGTGGCGTAAATCGGTCTTGACAGTTATTTGTGTATGATAAAAATATGCTAATAAGGCTGACATTAATAAACTCCATTATGCGCATATATACGTTTTTAATGAACATTTGCTGACTAACAATAAAAACAGGCGGCGTCCCTGAGGCTCCGTCTGAGAGAAGCAGGTTACACTCATCGCCCGCGTGTGTTTACAGAGGAACATGATGCAGACGCCAGTGATGACGAGACACACACACACACACACACACACACACACACTAATGGGTCGGTCGCACTCCATCCACCAAACATCATTATGCAGCTTTAATCAGGCCACACCTGCTGTTGACACCAGCACAATCACCTGCATCTGTGTGTGTGTGTGCTGAGTGTGTGTGTGAGAGTGTGTCTGAGAATGTGTGTGTGAGAGTGTTTGTGTAAGTGTATGTGAGTGTGTGTGTGAGAGTGTGTGCGCGTGTGCGAGTTTGTGTGTGAGTGTGTGTGAGTGTGCGTGTGCGTGTGTGTGAGTGTATGTGTGAGTGCGTGTGTGTGAGTGCGTGTGCGTGTGTGAGCGTGTGTGCGTGTGTGTGAGTGTGTGAGTGTGTGTGCGTGTGCGTGTAAGTGTGTGTGTCTGTGTGTGTGTGTGTGTGTGTCTAACAGCAGCTCACAGAAACAGAACTGATATCAGAATGGCGTGTCAGTGTCGGTTTATGGAGCAGAAGCGCTTGAGCTAAACGAGCAGAAGTGATCTAAGCATGACTACTAATGAGGGCACGATACAGATCACAAGCTGATAGTAAATCCAGCTACAGACACAACTGACCACACACACACACACACACACACACACACACACTTAAACATGTTTAAGGTCGTTTCCACGGCAACAGTGACAGATGTGTGTGTTATTCCTCAGACACACTCTTTGTGCTCCAGCCTTCATCACCCTCCTCATCCTCCATATTACACCTCACAGCACAAACTGATCACAAGATTAGATTTCAATAATACATGAGAGTCTATATGAAGAGATACAATCACTTTAAATGATCAGCAGGTTTAATTTAGGCTTTTATTCACATCGAGTGAATCACATACGATCAGCACACTAGAATAAACCTCAGTGGTTCTCATGTTTGATCATATGTGATGTTGCGTGTCCATCTTTGTTTAGAACCGCTCGACTCATGGATTCATGGCCGTTTTGGATCTTCTGAGTTTCCTGGACGTTCGATGGAGGGACAGAAACCGTTCAGGTTTCATAAAAAATTGGTTTTTCAAAGATTGACAAAAGTCTGATGGGTTTGAATGACATGAGGGAGAGTAAATGATGATTTTTTTGGGGGAACAAACCTTTTAAAGTTAGGCTTTAGTTGTGATCATTAGGGTTGATTGTGTCTCGGCTCTACAACAATCTACATGCTTTATTTTTTTGTAAATTCTCCGGAATTGCCCGTGGTTGTGCGTGCGACAGCAGTCGTGTGTGTGCGTTTCACTAAACAAACCGTGACTGCCGATGTAACACACTTCATTACCAGACTAACAGACTCATTACGCTCTTATCAGAGATCCGTGTGCAGACGATCACGGGTGTTCGCTCTCACTCGCGTGATGATGGTGAGCAGGAGTCACACACACACGTGATCTCAGCGAGAACTGAGACGAGCTACTGCATCTCTGGAGCGGTTCTCAGCATGTCTGACAGCCGCGAGCGTTGAGCTGACGGTTTCTGAGCCAAGCGTCCAGATTACAGACAGCATGTGCAGGGCCAGCCAATCAACACAAGCCTCACAGCAGCCAAACGGCCAATAGCAGGAGCCAATGAAGCCAAAACACACGTGTGTCCCTGTTTGATTCGTCCTCTGTAGTGTTAAACACTTGTGAATAATCATGCACCTCAATATCAATTATTCATTGAGTACCAGAGCAAGAAGAGACGCCTGCAGGGTCATTCCGTGTCAAATCAACCAAATTTCTGAAACTTCCCCGGCTCAAATTTTTGATTTTGTTAATATTTTTTTTGTAGAAAGACAAACATAAATAGTGATGAAAGCCAGAATATTAAATGTCACAGATGTATATTGACGGAGTAATCACTGTTTTGTAGAGGAGGGTCAAAATGACCATTTTCACCTGAGTTTTGGAGCCAAATTACAGGGGTGTAAAAACGACTTTAGAAAGATGGCAGCATCATTATTTTATTTCCACACAGAGATTGGTAGATCTATTAGTGAAATCTGTTGACTTTATCAATCTTTGTTGCATTATATGCCAACGGTGACCGTTCAAAAATGGGAAATAAGCACTTCTTGTGTTTTTTCCCTCAAGTTTGAATGCCTGTAACTCAAGAAATATTAAAGATATCTTAATATCCCTTTAGATTCTGGTTCTTAACAAACTTTCCTTTTGGTTTCTTCATTTTAAAGGCACTGAATTATATAGGGCCTTAAGAATTAAGTTTCCAAAAGAAACTTTTATTAAGAATGAGAATCTAGAAGGATATTAAGATATATTGAATACTTTTAGAGTTACAGGCATGCAAACTTTAGAAAAACAATACTTACAGCACTCAGACAGGAATATGCAATTGAGCTGATAGAAAAACACAAGATACATTTCTAGTTTCAGCATTATTTGTTGTTCAGATACTCCTCTTTAAATATAAAAAGTATCAGCTGTGTGCAAAATGACCCACATTTGGTTTTCGACATCTGAAATTGACCATTTTACTCATGGAGCTGCATTAAGATCCCCATATCTCTGGGATTGAACCATCGAGGGCCTTTAAAATAAAGATAACAAAAGGAAAGTTTGTTAAGAACCAGATTCTAAAGGGATATTAAGATATCTTTAATACTTCTTGAGTTACAGGCATGCAAACTTGAGACAAAAAAACACAAGAATTGCTTTTCCCCCATTTTTGAACGGTCACCGTTGGCATATAATGCAACAAAGATTGATAAAGTCAACAGATTTCACTAATAGATCCACCAATCTCTGTGTGAAAATAAAATAATGATGCTGCCATTTTTCTAAAGTCATTTTTACACCCCTGTAACTTGGCTCCAAATCTCAGGTGAAAATTGTCATTCTGACCCTCCTCTACAAAACAGTGATTACTCCGTCAATATACATCTGTGACATTTAATATTCTGGCTTTCATCACTATTTATGTTTGTCTTTCTACAGAAAAAATGAACAAAATCAAAAATTTGAGCTGGGGACCTCTGGTTGAGTTGACACAGAATGACCCTGCATGATAATAATGGCAGAAATATCTGACTGCAATAAACGGTACATGTAGAGGAAACTATGAGTGATGTGTCTGGATGATGATGATGATGATGATGGTATCTCACCTCTGATGATGGACAGTGTGGAGGTCTTGGTGATTTCTCCTTCAGTGTTTTTGGCGACGCACTCGTAAGCATTTTCATCACGCGGCGCTCTGAGTGGCTGGATGCGAAGCACTGCCCCCGCCCCTTCGTCAAACTCTATGGTCTGGACCAATGAGAGAGCAGAATGAGCAGACATCCACCAATCACAGCAGAGTAACAACCAGACAGACAGTTATCAGCGATCAAATCAATAAAGAGGAAGTAGAACTAAGTTCAGGTCAAATAATACCTCATTTATGATCAACACATTAATTATTATTAATAAATGTGTTCCAGAGGGCAAATATTACTGTGAATATTTCATTATAATCCAACATAAGACTTATTTGTTGACTACTGTAATTACTGAGATCAAAAATGGACAGAATACGTACAACCGTGTGTTTATTTCCTCTGTAACGGTTTATAAAGGTAATTCTGCAGTATTGGCCGTCTACATTCAAGATTATGTTTCTATTATTGTTTGTGTACAGAAAGGATTCAAAACATGAACCCAGTGAAGAACGACATACGGCCTACTGTACACACACACACAGGAAGTGACATCAGTCCAGCAGCGTCTGACGCTCCGTCTAAACTCATTTACACTTTCATCGGCTTATTTCACATTTGATGAACATTGACCATTTCCGCCGCTTAGGTGCTCCATTCGCCCTCAGAAACACGTTTCTTTCTTTCTTCTGCTGCTTAAGAAACTGTACAGGAATAAAGGCTCTGCTCTGTTCATTAGCATCTCATTTGCATATGCATGAGAACAGATTAGTTCAAATCCCCTCCTGTTCGGTCACAAAAGTGCAGAACAAAGACCCTCCCCACCAACTGTGAGGACGCAGGTGCAACTCACACACACACACACATATATATATATATTTAATATATATAACATTTTTTAATCTAGTGAAAGTATCTTCTGCTCACCCAGGCTGCATTTATTTGATCACAAATACTGTAATTATTTAAAAATATTCCTGTGATCAAAGCTGAATTTTCAGCATCATTTCTCCATCAGCACTTCAGTGTCACATGATCCTCCAGAAATCATTCTAATATGATGATTTGCTGCTCAAGAAACATTTATGATTATTATCAGTGTTCAAAACAGTTGTGCTGCTTCAGATTTTATTTTTCATGATTCTTTGATGAATAGAAAATTCAAAAGAGAAGTGTTTATTTGAAATATAATCTGATGAATTGAATGTGTCCGAGTGCAGAGCTGAAGTCCTTCAGTAAGTGACTGGATGGGTCAGTCTGGTCTCTCACCTCTATCCTCTGTGAATTCACTTTCTTGCCCTTTTTGTTCCAGAACACCTGAGGCTTGGGGTCACCTGTGGCCTGACACACGAACGACACGACTCCACCGGACACACCGATCTGATCCATGGGGATCTTAATGAACTGTGGCGCCGCTGGAAAACAGAAACACAAGACCGTTACTGAGAGACGACGTCATCAATTAATCATCATTAGCTTTTACACTCTCCATCTTTGTGTTCAACTTACAGCCACTGTGAAACGCAGTGATCGACAGGAGTTTACACGTTAACACAAGCTGCTTAGGTGAATAAACTTTACACTTGATTTCAAAAAGCCTGTTTGAACTAGACAGATGATTTTTATACACACTCTTCAGCATTGAATGAAATGTGGACTGGATGATCTTGATGGACTTTTTTCAGAGCAACCCTTTCTGGGAGATTTAGAGCACAGCTGGTAATCACAGTAAATAAACACGAATGAACATTAGAAGGTGTTGATAAAGTACAACCTACCTATATTTATCATGTGTCATGTAATCGATCAATCAGTGTTTCAACCACAGAAAGAGATCAATAAAACAGCTGGAGAACAGTAATGTCATGCAACGTCACATTTACATCAGGAAAGCAAACTATTTTCTCTCTAATAGTGTCCATTTTGCAAGTAAAGAAGTTCATAAAGTCATTACTGCTGTGCTGTTTGGAAACGTCAGAAGTTGGAGCTTTATTTCTTGTTAATTTAGCCACTGTATCAAATAAATACCTAGGGTTGTGTTTGTTTTCTTCTAAGAAAGTTGAAAAGTAAGCAGATCTAGCAGTTTTTAAGGCCTTTCTCTATGCAATACCAAAATGAGAAATACCTCTAGTTTTGTTTTCAGTTAATTTTTCTAGCTAACTAACATGCTATGGTCATTAAACCATAGCATATTAGTTAGCTAGAAAAATTAACTACAGAGAGGAGTATTTTTTTATATTACATATTTATAATATTTTGATTTGTATTATATTTTTACTTGTATCATTAAAAAAAAATTATAACGTTATTATTATAAAAACTGCATTATATTAAATAGAGTTGTTAATTTTAACCTTTAATAATAATACCAACTGACAGGGCTCCCTGTATGTTCACAGCATTAGTTGAGAGATTTTTTCTTTGTGAAAAATTTACATGTAGCTACTGTACCTGATATTTATCCAAATGAACCGATATCAGAATCAAATCAATTTCTTTTAATTTTATTATTAATTTGTGTTTACATCGCTCAAATAGAGCACTTAGCCAGCTACAGAGAAACTGGTAGCCAGGCAACAGACAAGTGACAAATCCTGATTGGCGACGTCACTTCACGGATTCTACCAGCACGGTTCAGCATGGTTAGACAACCGTGCCGAGAATGGTTTGTAATCGTACCGTGCTGTGCCGTACCAGGCTCAATTGGAAATGCAACTGGAACCGTTCCTTACCATTCTAAGAACCGTTCGGCCCGACAGTGGAAAGGCGGCTTATATGAACTTCTTTACTTGCAAGATTGATACTATTAGAGAGAAAATTATACCCATGCAACCGTCTACTACAGTATTGCATCAGACGTTGTGCTATAGACCCCCTGAGGGGTACAACAATTCCATCCATTTTTTGCTGAAGATTTAGTCAATTACAGGCCAATCTCAAATCTACCCTTTCTGTCAAAAATACTAGAAAAGGCAGTGTCCTCACAATTATGCTCCTTTTTAGAAAGAAATGGTATCTGTGAGGATTTCCAGTCAGGATTTAGACCGTATCATAGTACTGAGACTGCTCTCATTAGAGTTACATATGATTTACTCTTATCATCCGATCGTGGTTGTCTCTCTGTTAGTGTTACTCGATCTTAGCGCTGCATTTGATACTATCGACCACAACATTATTTTGAATAAACTCGAAAATTATGTTGGCATTAGTGGAATTGCATTGCATGGTTTAAATCATACTTATCTGACCGTTATCAGTTTGTAGCAGTAAATGAAGAGATGTCACACCGATCACAAGTTCAGTATGGAGTACCGCAGGGCTCAGTGCTAGGACCGTTGCTTTTCACCCTGTACATGCTACCACTGGGAGATATTATTAGGAAGCATGGCGTTAGTTTTCATTGTTACGCTGACGATACTCAGCTCTATATTTCTTTGCGCCCTGACAAAACTTAACGGAAAAAATTACTTACAAAACTCACAAAATTAACGGAATGCATAGCTGATATAAAAAATTGGATGACTAGTAATTTCCTACTACTTAATTCTAAAAAAAAGGGTGGGAACCTGGGTGTGCTCTTTGATACCAATCTTTCATTTGAGAGCCACGTTTCTAGCATCTGTAAAACTGCATTCTACCATCTTAAAAATATATCTAAATTACGGCACATGCTTTCAATGCAAAATGCTGAACAGTTAGTTCATGTGTTCATGACCTCAAGGCTAGATTATTGTAATGCTCTACTGGGTGGTTGCCCTGCTCGCTTAATAAACAAACTCCAGCTGGTCCAAAACACAGCAGCTAGAGTTCTTACTAGAACCAGGAAGTATGACCATATTAGCCCGGTTCTGTCAACACTGCACTGGCTCCCTATTAAACATCGTATACATTTTAAAATCTTGCTGATTACTTACAAAGCACTAAATGGTTTAGCTCCCCAGTACTTGAGCGAGCTCTTAACGCATTATACTCCATCACGTCTATTGCGGTCTCAAAATTCTGGCAAGTTGATAATACCTAGAATATCAAAATCAACTGCTGGCAGTAGATCCTTTTCTTATTCCTATTTCCACTCACTCACACACACACACACTCACATACACACACATACTCAGTTTTGCTATCTTTGTGGGGACTCTCGTAATGGTTACTATACTGTACAAACTGTATATTCTCTCCCCTTAGACTAACCCTACCCCTAAACCTACCCTTCACACAAAACTTTCTGCATTTTTACAAGGACAAGGATTCCGGTTATTGCCATCCTTGTGGGGACATTTTGCCCCCATAACACAGGGCATAGGGCCACCTAGGCCACATAGGGCCACCAGGACCACACACACACACTCACACACATTCACATACTCACACACACACATTCACACACACACACGCACACAGCCGTAGTCATAGATACAGCGCTCTGAGCGCAGGATCATCGCCGTGGTGTCCTGTTGCCATAGCGGCGAGTTACAGCGAGCCGAGGCTGATCCCGTGACATTCATCATGAAACCCACACGCATCTGCAGGTGAGAGACAGACACAAGGGTGTGTGTGTGTGCGTGTGTGTGAGGAAGAATCTCAGAATTAAAAGCCTGAAAGCTGATTCCACTTCATTTACTCCACTCTCTTATTTTATTTCCACTTGTTTAACATGTTATTTTATGTTAAAGAGCACCTATTCTGCTGTTCCCCATCTTCATCTGTCTTTAGTGTGATGTTGGTGTTTGAGCATGAAAAAGCTCCAGTTCTTCTGTATATCAGTGTCAGTGTTTCTGAACTCCTGAAACGCCTCCATTGTAGTCTTGAGTTTTCTTACGTGACCAACACGTCACAATATTCCTCATTATAATAATTCATACGCAGAATAAAGGGGCGGGGCCTGGTTGAGTTAGTTAGTAGTGTGTTGAAACTGGCGGTTATGGTAAGGGGCGGGACATTTCCCAAACACCAATCACAACACACTGCTCCAGCCGACCAATCAGAGCACACTGTGCTTTTCAGAAGGAGGGGCTTCATAGAGACAGGAACTAAACAGAGCGTTACTGACAGACTGGGAAGAGAGGAGCCGCAACAATGGAGAATATGGGGAAATAATCAACATTCAAGCAGGAAAACCTGCTCTAGTAGAGCCAGAAAACAACAGCAAGAATAATAGGTCCTCTTTCATACTCTCACACACACTCTCACACACACACACACACACACACACACTCACACACTCTCACACACACTCACACACACTCACACATCACACACACACACACACACACACACACACTCACACTCACACACTCTCACACACACTCACACATCACACACACACATCACACACACACACACTCACACACACACACACATCACACACACACACACACACTCACACACTCACACACTCACACACACACACACACACACACACACACACACTCTCACACACACACTCTTACTCACACACACACACACACACACACTCTCACTCACACACACACACTCACACTCACACTCACATCGCAGTGAATCAGAGTGTGATCATTATTTACAAATGAACCATGTCTGAATTACTGCAATCATATTATGTTTCCAACTAGTAAAAACACTAATGTCTTTGTTGAACTCATAATTAGAAGTTGGACATCTGAATAAAATCTCATATAAAAACAGCCTCAACAGTTAATTTACTAATTTACTAACAGTTACTAATAATATTACAGTCACGCTTTCTGTATTAGCCGATTTGAATTGACGAATTTTGCAACATCGACACAGTTATTGAGCTGAACTGAATCAACACTGAACTGAATCATCACTGAACTGAATCGACACTGAACTGAATCGACACTGAATTGACGCAACCCTGAACTGAATCATCACTGAACTGAATCGACACTGACACTGAATCGACACTGACACTGAATCGACATTGAACTGAATCAACACTGAACTGATCTGAATAACTACTCTATTGTCTCTGTAGAGCTGCTTTACAGCAGAATCTGAATGCGTCTCATATATTGATTCTGCAATACTCCCATTTTTTACTGTGAAGCTGCTGTGAAACGATCTGTACTGTATGAAGCGCTGGAGAGATAAAGCTGATTCTTCAGTATTTTGGGGTGAGAATGCTCTTCAGAAGAGTTAAATTCACTTTCATTCCAGCGTCCACCAGACATGAATCTTTCCGTTTTAATAATTCATTGCAGTAAAACAGCATCAGCCTCTGCTTAGTTACCATGACGACATCCCATCACAAAAGGACATTGCATTGTTACCATACCAACAACAGCGCGTTAGACTTACACAAGGCGTCGCAGGAGTTCTGCAGGCAGATGAGGAGGAGCGGCAGCACGGAGAGGAGCGGACCTCTGCCGACCCAGACAGCCATGACCCTCGACGGCTTCACCACGTCCAGACACACTGCGGATAAACACACACACACACGCACACTTAACCAGTGTTAACCAGAGCGGAGCTAGTGAGGAAACAAACGACACTGAAGCTGTTCGATACGCCGCTGTAACGGGTTATAAAGCTCAGAACATCTGAACAATAACCACAATATCAATACATGCTATTCACGACAATATTAAGCGCACTGAGTGCAGAGAAAAGCGCTATATAAATGTAACTAATTATTATTATTATTATTATTATTATTATTATTATATTTATAAATGTTACTTACGACAATATTTATAAATGTTACTTACAACAATAATAATAAATGTTACCAACGATAATATTAACAAATGTTACTTACGACAATATTAACAAATGTTACCAATGATAATATTAACAAATGTTACTTACGACAATATTTATAAATGTTACCAATGATAATATTAATAAATATTACTTACGACAATATTAACAAATGTTACCAACAATAATAATAACAAATGTTACTTACGATAATATTAACAAATGTTACCAACGATAATATTAACAAATGTTACTTACGATAATATTTATAAATGTTACCAATGATAATATTAACAAATGTTACTTACGACAATATTACCAAATGTTACTTACGACAATATAAACAAATGTTACTTACAACAATATTAACAAATGTTACCAACGATAATATTAACAAATGTTACTTACGACAATATTAATAAATGTTACCAATGATAATATTAACAAATGTTACTTACAACAATATTAATAAATGTTACTTACGACAATATTTATAAATGTTACCAATGATAATATTAACAAACGTTACTTACGACAATATTGACAAATGTTACCAACAATAATATTAACAAATGTTACTTACGACAATATTAACAAATGTTACCAACGATAATATTAACAAATGTTACTTACGACAATATTAATAAATGTTACCAATGATAATATTAACAAATGTCACTTACGACAATATTAACAAATGTTACTTGCGACAATATTAATAAATGTTACTTAAACAATATTAACAAATGTTACCAACGATAATATTAACAAATGTTATTTACGACAATATTAACAAATGTTACCAACGATAATATTAACAAATGCTACTTACGACAATATTAACAAATGTTACCAACAATAATATTAACAAATGTTACTTACGACAATATTAAGAAATGTTACCAATGAAAATATTAACAAATGTTACTTACGACAATATTTATAAATGTTACCAATGATAATATTAACAAATGTCACTTACGACAATATTAACAAATGTTACTTGCGACAATATTAATAAATGTTACTTAAACAATATTAATAAATGTTACCAATGATAATATTAACAAATGTTACCAACGATAATATTAACAAATGTTACTTACGACAATATTAACAAATGTTACCAACGATAATATTAACAAATGTTACTTACGACAATATTAACAAATGTTACTTACGACAATATTAACAAATGTTACCAATGATAATATTAACAAATGTTACTTACGACAATATTTATAAATGTTACCAATGATAATATTAATAAATATTACTTACGACAATATTAACAAATGTTACCAATGATAATATTACCAAATGTTACTTACGATAATATTTATAAATGTTACCAATGATAATATTAATAAATATTACTTACGACAATATTAACAAATGTTACTTACGACAATATAAACAAATGTTACTTACGACAATATTAACAAATGTTACCAACGATAATATTAACAAATGTTACTTACGACAATATTAATAAATGTTACCAATGATAATATTAACAAATGTTACTTACAACAATATTAATAAATGTTACTTACGACAATATTTATAAATGTTACCAATGATAATATTAACAAATGTTACTTACGACAATATTAACAAATGTTACCAACGATAATATTAACAAATGTTACTTACGACAATATTAATAAATGTTACCAATGATAATATTAACAAATGTTACTTACGACAATATTAATAAATGTTACCAATGATAATATTAACAAATGTTACTTACGACAATATTTATAAATGTTACCAATGATAATATTAATAAATATTACTTACGACAATATTAACAAATGTTACCAACAATAATAATAACAAATGTTACTTACGATAATATTAACAAATGTTACCAACGATAATATTAACAAATGTTACTTACGATAATATTTATAAATGTTACCAATGATAATATTAACAAATGTTACTTACGACAATATTACCAAATGTTACTTACGACAATATAAACAAATGTTACTTACAACAATATTAACAAATGTTACCAACGATAATATTAACAAATGTTACTTACGACAATATTAATAAATGTTACCAATGATAATATTAACAAATGTTACTTACAACAATATTAATAAATGTTACTTACGACAATATTTATAAATGTTACCAATGATAATATTAACAAACGTTACTTACGACAATATTGACAAATGTTACCAACAATAATATTAACAAATGTTACTTACGACAATATTAACAAATGTTACCAACGATAATATTAACAAATGTTACTTACGACAATATTAATAAATGTTACCAATGATAATATTAACAAATGTCACTTACGACAATATTAACAAATGTTACTTGCGACAATATTAATAAATGTTACTTAAACAATATTAACAAATGTTACCAACGATAATATTAACAAATGTTATTTACGACAATATTAACAAATGTTACCAACGATAATATTAACAAATGCTACTTACGACAATATTAACAAATGTTACCAACAATAATATTAACAAATGTTACTTACGACAATATTAAGAAATGTTACCAATGAAAATATTAACAAATGTTACTTACGACAATATTTATAAATGTTACCAATGATAATATTAACAAATGTCACTTACGACAATATTAACAAATGTTACTTGCGACAATATTAATAAATGTTACTTAAACAATATTAATAAATGTTACCAATGATAATATTAACAAATGTTACCAACGATAATATTAACAAATGTTACTTACGACAATATTAACAAATGTTACCAACGATAATATTAACAAATGTTACTTACGACAATATTAACAAATGTTACTTACGACAATATTAACAAATGTTACCAATGATAATATTAACAAATGTTACTTACGACAATATTTATAAATGTTACCAATGATAATATTAATAAATATTACTTACGACAATATTAACAAATGTTACCAATGATAATATTACCAAATGTTACTTACGATAATATTTATAAATGTTACCAATGATAATATTAATAAATATTACTTACGACAATATTAACAAATGTTACTTACGACAATATAAACAAATGTTACTTACGACAATATTAACAAATGTTACCAACGATAATATTAACAAATGTTACTTACGACAATATTAATAAATGTTACCAATGATAATATTAACAAATGTTACTTACAACAATATTAATAAATGTTACTTACGACAATATTTATAAATGTTACCAATGATAATATTAACAAATGTTACTTACGACAATATTAACAAATGTTACCAACGATAATATTAACAAATGTTACTTACGACAATATTAATAAATGTTACCAATGATAATATTAACAAATGTTACTTACGACAATATTAATAAATGTTACCAATGATAATATTAACAAATGTTACTTACGACAATATTAACAAATGTTACTTACGACAATATTAATAAATGTTACCAACGATAATATTAACAAATGTTACTTATGACAATATTAACAAATGTTACTTATGACAATATTTATAAATGTTACCAACGATAATATTAACAAATGTTACTTACGACAATATTTATAAATGTTACCAATGATAATATTAACAAATGTTACTTACGACAATATTTATAAATGTTACCAATGATAATATTAACAAATGTTACTTACGACAATATTAATAAATGTTACTTGCGACAATATTTATAAATGTTACTTACAACAATATTAATTAATGTTACCAACGATAATATTAACAAATGTTACTTACGACAATATTAATAAATGTTACCAACGATAATATTAACAAATGTTACTTGCGACAATATTTATAAATGTTACTTACGACAATATTTATAAATGTTACCAATGATAATATTAACAAATGTTACTTACGACAATATTAATAAATGTTACTTGCGACAATATTTATAAATGTTACTTACAACAATATTAATACATGTTACCAACGATAATATTAACAAATGTTACTTACGACAATATTAACAAATGTTACCAACGATAATATTAACAAATGTTACTTACGATAATATTTATAAATGTTACCAATGATAATATTAACAAATGTTACTTACGATAATATTAACAAATGTTACCAACGATAATATTAACAAATGTTACTTACGACAATATTTATAAATGTTACCAATGATAATATTAACAAATGTTACTTACGACAATATTAACAAATGTTACCAACGATAATATTAACAAATGTTAGTTACGATAATATTAATAAATGTTACCAATGATAATATTAACAAATGTTACTTACGACAATATTAACAAATGTTACCAACGTTAATATTAACAAATGTTACCAACGATAATATTAACAAATGTTACTTACGACAATATTAACAAATGTTACTTACGACAATATTAACAAATGTTACCAATGATAATATTAACAAATGTTACTTACGATAATATTAATAAATGTTATCAACGATAATGTTAACAAATGTTACTTACGACAATATTAACAAATGTTACTTACGACAATATTTATAAATGTTACCAACAATAATATTAACAAATGTTACTTACGACAATATTAACAAATGTTACTTACGACAATATTAACAAATGTTACCAACGATAATATTAACAAATGTTACTTACGATAATATTTATAAATGTTACCAATGATAATATTAACAAATGTTACTTACGACAATATTAACAAATGTTACCAACGATAATATTAACAAATGTTACTTACGATAATATTTATAAATGTTACCAATGATAATATTAACAAATGTTACTTACGACAATATTAACAAATGTTACCAACGATAATATTAACAAATGTTACTTACGATAATATTTATAAATGTTACCAATGATAATATTAACAAATGTTACTTACGACAATATTAATAAATGTTACTTGCGACAATATTTATGAATGTTACTTACAACAATATTAATTAATGTTACCAACGATAATATTAACAAATGTTACTTACGACAATATTAATAAATGTTACCAACGATAATATTAACAAATGTTACTTGCGACAATATTTATAAATGTTACTTACGACAATATTTATAAATGTTACCAATGATAATATTAACAAATGTTACTTACGACAATATTAATAAATGTTACTTGCGACAATATTTATAAATGTTACTTACAACAATATTAATACATGTTACCAACGATAATATTAACAAATGTTACTTACGACAATATTAACAAATGTTACCAACGATAATATTAACAAATGTTACTTACGATAATATTTATAAATGTTACCAATGATAATATTAACAAATGTTACTTACGATAATATTAACAAATGTTACCAACGATAATATTAACAAATGTTACTTACGATAATATTTATAAATGTTACCAATTGATAATATTAACAAATGTTACTTACGACAATATTAACAAATGTTACCAACGATAATATTAACAAATGTTAGTTACGATAATATTAATAAATGTTACCAATGATAATATTAACAAATGTTACTTACGACAATATTAACAAATGTTACCAACGTTAATATTAACAAATGTTACCAACGATAATATTAACAAATGTTACTTAAGACAATATTAATAAATGTTACTTACGACAATATTAACAAATGTTACCAATGATAATATTAACAAATGTTACTTATGATAATATTAATAAATGTTATCAACGATAACATTAACAAATGTTACTTACTACAATATTAATAAATGTTACCAACGATAATGTTAACAAATGTTACTTACGACAATATTAACAAATGTTACTTACGTCAATATTTATAAATGTTACCAACAATAATATTAACAAATGTTACTTACGACAATATTAACAAATGTTACTTACGACAATATTAACAAATGTTACCAACGATAATATTAACAAATGTTACTTACGATAATATTTATAAATGTTACCAATGATAATATTAACAAATGTTACTTACGACAATATTAGCAAATGTTACCAACGATAATATTAACAAATGTTACTTACGATAATATTTATAAATGTTACCAATGATAATATTAACAAATGTTACTTACGACAATATTAACAAATGTTACCAACGTTAATATTAACAAATGTTACCAACGATAATATTAACAAATGTTACTTACGACAATATTAATAAATGTTACTTACGACAATATTAACAAATGTTACCAACGATAATATTAACAAATGTTACTTACGATAATATTAATAAATGTTATCAACGATAATATTAACAAATGTTACTTACGACAATATTAATAAATGTTACCAACGATAATATTAACAAATGTTACTTACGACAATATTTATAAATGTTACCAACGACAATATTAACAAATGTTACGTACGACAATATTAACAAATGTTACTTACGACAAAATTAACAAATGTTACTTACGACAATATTTATAAATGTTACCAATGATAATATTAACAAATGTTACTTACGACAATATTAATAAATGTTACTTGCGACAATATTTATAAATGTTACCAACGATAATATTAACAAATGTTACTTACGACAATATTAATAAATGTTACCAACGATAATATTAACAAATGTTACTTGCGACAATATTTATAAATGTTACTTATGACAATATTTATAAATGTTACCAACGATAATATTAACAAATGTTACTTGCGACAATATTTATAAATGTTACTTATGACAATATTTATAAATGTTACCAACGATAATATTAACAAATGTTACTTGCGACAATATTTATAAATGTTACTTAAGACAATATTTATAAATGTTACCAATGATAATATTAACAAATGTTACTTACGACAATATTAATAAATGTTACCAACGATAATATTAACAAATGTTACTTACGACAATATTAACAAATGTTACCAATGATAATATTAACAAATGTTACTTACGACAATATTAACAAATGTTACTTACGACAACATTAACAAATGTTATTTACGACAATATTAACAAATGTTACCAACGATAATATTAACAAATGTTACCAACGATAATATTAACAAATGTTACTTACGATAATATTAACAAATGTTACCAACGATAATATTAACAAATGTTACTTACGACAATATTAACAAATGTTACCAACGATAATATTAACAAATGTTACTTACGACAATATTAACAAACGTTACTTACCACAATATTCATAAATGTTACCAATGACAATATTAACAAATGTTACTTACGACAATATTAACAAATGTTACTTATGACAATATTAATAAATGTTACTTACGACAATATTAACAAATGTTACTTACGATAATATTAATAAATGTTACTTACGACAATATTAATAAATGTTACCAACGATAATATTAACAAATGTTACTTGCGACAATATTTATAAATGTTACTTATGACAATATTTATAAATGTTACCAATGATAATATTAACAAATGTTACTTACGATAATATTAATAAATGTTACCAACGATAATATTAACAAATGTTACTTGCGACATTATTTATAAATGTTACTTACGACAATATTCATAAATGTTACCAATGATAATATTAACAAATGTTACTTACGATAATATTAATAAATGTTACCAACGATAGTATTAACAAATGTTACTTGCGACAATATTTATAAATGTTACTTACGACAATATTAACAAATGTTACCAATGATAATATTAACAAATGTTACTTACGACAATATTAACAAATGTTACTTACGACAATATTAACAAATGTTACCAACGATAATATTAACAAATGTTACTTACGACAATATTAACAAATGTTACCAACGATAATATTAACAAATGTTACTTACGACAATATTAACAAATGTTACCAATTATAATATTAACAAATGTTACTTACGACAATATTAACAAATGTTAGTTACGACAATATTAACAAATGTTACCAACGATAATATTAACAAATGTTACTTATGACAATATTAACAAATGTTACCAACGATAATATTAACAAATGTTACTTATGACAATATTAACAAATGTTACTTATGACAATATTAACAAATGTTACCAACGATAATATTAACAAGTGTTACTTACGACAATATTAATAAATGCTTCTGCAGTAAATGTGTCTTGGAATGTTTAGATATTTGTGCAAGAAAACTACAGAAACACTGAGGAAAAACATAATTTATTGCAGTGTAGAAATAATGCAGAATCTTGCATTAATATGGTGTAAAAACATATACAACAAAAATACAACATGGTTGAAAAAAAACTGCAATATTTATGGCACAAGATTGACCCTGATGGATTCCCGCTCATCAGCGCTGCGAGCGAAGCCGTTTTGATGTTCGTGGCTCATTACGGACGACTGTACAACAGAACACAGTAAACGCTTCTATCGCCGGACTCTGATTAGAATAAACACACACTCAAGCAGACGCGAGTAAAGTGCTCGTCATCTCCATCTAGCCTCACACCAACACTCCACTTATATGGATATGGATTTTTTACGAGAGAGCCCATTAATTATTGAAAAACTTCCCAGGCATTGTGCGTTTTACTCTCGGCCTTCACATTAAGTGCAGTTTGGACCGAGGGAGGGGATTTTCACTGGCGGCAGCGGCTTGTGCGATCCAGCAGAGGACTGCAAAACTTCCACGGCCAGAAGTCAATATTTACTCTGAAAAATCGATTATTCTCATCCAGGGCTGAATGTAGGTGTGCGGAGAGGCGAAGCCGCATCCGATATCAATCGCCTTTACATTACACACACACTCTGCTTTCCTATTCACACAAACAATAATAGAAGAACAGATGAGTTACCCATTCTCATTTATGCACTGCAATAAAAATCTGTTCTTCCTCAGTGTTTCTGTCTCGTTCTCCAGCACAAACATCTAAACATTCTTACATCGACACATTTACTGGAGAAGAGAAATGACTGAAGATATTAAGACAAATGAAGTGAGTTTGTGATTAAAACAAGAACAAATATCTGCCAATGGAAATAATCTTGTTTTTCAGTTTTTTTTGTTGTTGACTCCATTGGCATATACAGTGGGGAGAACAAGTATTTGATACACTGCCGATTTTGCAGGTTTGCCCACTTACAAAGCATGTAGAGGTCTGTAATTTTTATCATAGGTACTCTTCAACTGTGAGAGACGGAATCTAAAACAAAAATCCAGAAAATCACATTGTATGATTTTTAAATAATTAATTTGCATTTTATTGCATGACATAAGTATTTGATACATCAGAAAAGCAGAACTTAATATTTGGTACAGAAACCTTTGTTTGCAATTACAGAGATCATACGTTTCCTGTAGTTGAAGAGTACCTATGATAAAAATTACAGACTTCTACATGCTTTGTAAGTGGGCAAACCTGCAAAATCGGCAGTGTATCAAATACTTGTTCTCTCCACTGTAGGAAGTATAGAAGCTGTTCTTCTGAGAGTGTGTGAGTGTGTGTGCGTGTGTGTGTGAGTGTGTGTGAGTGTGTGTGAGTGTGTGTCTGTGTGTGTGTGTGAGTGTGTGAGTGTGTGTGCGTGTGTGCGTGTGAGTGTGTGTGCGTGTGTGAGTGTGTGTGTGTGTGTGTGAGTGTGTGTGTGTGTGAGTGTGAGTGTGTGTGTGAGAGTGTGTGTGTGTGTGTGTGTGTGTGTGTGTGTGTGTGTGTGTGCTGCATGTCGACTGTCCAGTGATTCTGCTGGGGTCACGACCCTGCTTTACCGCCAGATGTGAAGTCGCTCCACAAACACAGTTTAACATCGGATCATCGAACAGCAGATAAAGACCAGCACAAGCATATGCTCACAAGACGGCCGGCGGTTGCACTGTGGAAAAGCACAATTAGTTCCAAACTGCCTCTGAAACACTGCGTGAAGTGTTGTGTGCCTTCTCAGATCTCAGAGGCGTCGCGGAACAAATGCAAACATGCAGCTCAAGCGCAGGTGCGTCTGCGCAGTCGGATCATCAAAGGTGCAAAACGAACACACTTTCTAAAACCAGTTTATTTCCCTTGCTCGAGGAAACGAACGTGCAGCGGAGTTCGGCTTTGCTGTCAGGCCTTGTCAAAGCTCAGCCGCGTCCCGTGACACATGCAAATCACGCTGGAAGAGACGACGTGTCCCAAAATAGAGGGAATGAAGGGATATCATCATCCAGCACACACACACACACACACAGATGACAGATACTCACCGCACTCGCTTCTCTTTTTTCTAGATGTGTTTGAGCTTCATGTCCTGGATTTCATAATCCTCAGCGGTCTGATCCGGTATTCCTACAATCAGACACGACATGGGAGATTTAAATGAGCAAATATTATATAACATACAAGCAAGATCGTCTAACACAGCAATGAGCCACGAGAGGCCATGCGTTACAGTGATTTTACCATGAGAAAGACACACAGGTCACGGGAATGTGTTTCATTATCAGTGTGTTCAGACTCACTGACCCGCTCACACAAATACACTTTGCTAACGTTCCCGTTAAAGGGTCATAACACACACCGTTTCTGCCAGTCTCATGTTAATCTTGAGTATCTATAGAGTAGTGTTGATCCTTCATATCTCCCAAGAGACTTTAGTTTATCATATTTATAAAAGACAGATACACTGTACCGATTCTTTCAGAAAACAGCCGAGCTCGTGGAGGCGTGCAGTGGGGACACACACACACACACACACACACACACTCTCACACACACTCACTATACGTTGGTGTTGTTCACATTATATGCACTTACGCGCCGACTGCCAACAAAACACACACATTTGATGCAGTTTCACTCACCGCCTGCAGTTTCCACTCGTGACCGGGAACAAACACACACACTTGCAGAACTCCGGAAACACAAACTGCATCACTGTTCTCTTAACGCTGGGTTATTTGTGAAGCTGAACAAGGTGATCTTCCCTCACACCAGAAACACACTTCTTTAGTGACATTGTTGATCTCGTGTCTAAACACACAACGCCAGCGCCGCTGACGGCTCCCGTAACCCGAACGAAGCTCGTTGATGTGTGTGTGTGTGCCCATATAAGGAGTTCCGCCCTTTATGACGTCACACAGGGCCATACTCGAAAAACACTTTCCGAAACTTGTTTGAATCCTGAAGGAGTGTATTTGGCACAGAAATACTCCGTCACACGTCCAACTCGTGTTTTGAAACTTTGTCCATGTTTATCATGAGAATCAACTCTTGAACAGTGTGAATGAGGCAGAACGCAGGAAATAGCATTAGACCCCCTTTAAGTTACAAAAACATCATTAGATGTTCTCTGAACGTTCAAAACATCCAGTTTTAAAAATATATATATTTTAAAAGGTTTTTTCTTGTTTATGAGTGTCAAGGGAACATTCCATTGTATCATTCTTCAAACATTATTTGAACGTTACTTTTGAACATTCTGAAACAAGTAGTATCATTTAAAAATCGTTAGATGAATGTTTTTCTAAAACGTTTCAGGAATAACGTGCCATGAACTCTGTATAAATAATATTTTTGTGCTAATGTTTTGAGAACATTATTAAAGCGGGGCCGTAACCACAATAGGTTTTTTTTCCACCATTTTATTTTTAAATAAAACGATCCCCCCCCCCCCCCCCTTTTTTTTGTTCAGAACGTTGAGAGAACATTGCCAGAACGTTTGTTTTTTCCTCAGAATAACCTGCGGTGACGAGACGATCACAGTAAGACAAGGAACACGAATGAAACACAGAAACGTATCAGTCTAAATCTGACGGTCTGAGGTGCTCGACGTGAAGCTTCTGACTTTCTCTCGACATCTGAAGCTGTTATTTATCTTTGGTGCATCGAGGCGTATCTTGTCTTACTGTTGCCTAGTCAACCTCTTCTCTGCCCGTCTCTCTCTCTCTCTCTCTCTGTCTCTCTCTCTCTCTCTCTCTCTCTCTCTCTCTCTCTCTCTGTCTCTCTCTCACTCTGTCTGTCTCTCTCTGTCTCTGTCTCTCTCTCTCTCTCTCTCTCTCACTCTGTCTGTCTGTCTGTCTCTCTCTCTCTCTCTCTCTCTCTCTCTCTCTCTCTCTCACACTCTGTCTGTCTCTCTCTGTCTCTCTCTCTGTCTCTCTCTCTCTCACTCTGTCTGTCTGCAGCATCTTCACCACTGTTGGCTGTGATTGTAGAGTCCACAGATTAGACCAGCAGCCGCTGGGAATATGGTTTCTATGGCAACCATCCAAAGCAGCCAGCAGACAGGATTCATGGCCAGCGGTCATGTGACCATGAGCTGAGGTCAAACCCAAAGAATCACGTCATTCATTACCTGATGTACAGTGATTTAAAGGGGTCCTATTATGCCCCTTTTCACAAAATATAATATAAGTCTCTGGTGTCCCTAGAATGTGTGTGTGAAGTTTCAGCTCAAAATACCCTCCGATCATTTATTATAGCTTGTCAAATTTGCCCCATATGGGTGTGCGCAAAAACACACCGTTTTTTGTGTGTACCCCTTTAAATGCAAATGAGCTGCTGCTCCCCGCCCCCTTTCCAGAAGAGGGCAGAGCCTTTACAGCTCGTGCTTCAGATACTCAACAACAACAAAACTGGACAATCTCACGCAGCCAAAATGTCAGAAACTGTCAGTAGCGGGTTCAGCCGTACATGTTTGAACCGCAGTCGGACACTGATAGAGAGACTCAGAAAGAAGTGACAACTTTTAGAGCAACTGGACGGTTAGTGGATAAATATATGTAGTTGTGGAGTTAAGTTGATTCAACTCATCGACTTGCATGTACTCGCATCGGCTCGCATGTAAAAATCTTTCAGAAATAACTTTTGTGCAAATCCAGCGTTGAACTGACCTTCGTTTGTGAAGCAGTCCGGCATAAATTAGGCAGATCATCACCGGTCATGGGCGGGGCTTATGGAACTCACTCAGGGTGTGGTCTATGCTAATAGGGCAGATCGTCACCGGTCATGGGCGGGGCTTATGGAACTCACTCAGGGTGGGGTCTATGCTAACAGGGCAGATCATCACCGGTCATGGGCGGGGCTTATGGAACTCACTCAGGACGGGGTCTATGCTAACAGGGCAGATCATCACCGGTCATGGGCGGGGCTTATGGAACTCACTCAGGACGGGGTCTATGCTAATAGGGCAGATCGGCACTGGTCATGGGCGTGGCTTATGGAATTCACTCAGGGTGGGGTCTATGCTAATAGGGCAGATCGTCACCGGTCATGGGCGGGGTTTATGGAACTCACTCAGGGCGGGGTCTATGCTAATAGGGCAGATCATCACCGGTCATGGGCGGGGCTTATGGAACTCACTCAGGGCGGGGTCTATGCTAATAGGGCAGATCGTCACCGATCATGGGCGGGGCTTATGGAACCGCTTGTTTGGAGAGACTGTTTATGATTTATAGGGATTATATAAAAGTATTGGGTGGATTTTTACCATTATAGGCTGCTTGTTTACACACACTGTGGACACACAGTGAATTTTGCATAATAGGTCCCCTTTAAAACAGAGATGGGCACTCGAGTTAGTGACTCGGACTCGGGTTGCACTCGAGTCGCAATTTTTGAGACTTCAGACTTGACTCGGCACTCGACCTGAAATGACTTCAGACTTGACTCGACTCGACAAAAAAGACTCGTGAATATTTTAAAAACAACTCAAGTCTTTAATCCTTAACTATCGTAAATGAAAAAAATGTGCTTTATTTGAATGTTATAATATCTGCTTCACATGTACGTGACGCGGTAGATCGGACCCTTGTTATAGAG